>CM037864.1:11560618-11866250 GCA_021292105.1 Anadara kagoshimensis
CAAAAAGTGGGCTAGATAGATATAGTTTATTATAAAGTAAAACACCAATAGAAATGGACTTAATGGATGGACAGACAGAAGGACAGATGTATGGATGGATGGATAGAACTTCAAATTTAATATCCCCTCTTTCTTCAAAGGGTGACGGGTAATAATAAGTGATCTTCTTATAAAATGTTTGTACTCTTTTCTATGATTTTCAACAGGTTAACAAATGCATGTCGAGATGTTTTTGTCATGCAATAATTCTGTTTGTTTTGATACCCATGGAAAACTCTTAACCATATACAAACTGTATGGAAAACATGTATTTAACCATATGGAAATTGCATGGTAATCAAACATATGGTTTCCATAGGTTTTTCATAGATTTCCATACACAAACATATTTCATATGGTGACTTAAATGTATGGTCTCCATATATATGTATTTTAAATGGATTTTTACATAGTAATGAAAATGTGTAGTTTCCATGCATTTTCCAAACCATGTTTTCCACAGATTTCCATGTGATGTAAATGTGATGTAAATGTATAGTTTCTATACATTTCATATGGTTAATATCCAATTTCCATTCACCTATAGCTGGTGATATCTAGATATAAGTAGAACATTCTTGACAGGTGCATCAAACCCCATTCAATCAAATCCAATTTTCATATGATTCACATACTGGTACATCAATGGTTACCATATGTGAGTCATTAACATTTTTTATAATATATTTTCCATATGTAAAACATGTGTTGACAGGTTTCCCATATACCTTTGCATCAGTTCCTGCATTCTTCTTGTCCGCTGTGATAACTGCCACTTTATACAACACAGAATCATCACCAAGATCACCTTTCTTCTTCTTTTTCTTTCCGTAGTTTCCTTGTAACACTGATGATGCACTTGAAGGTCGATTCCTCTTCTGTAAAATTACAGGTTTTGAACAAATATAAGAAATATTTAAATGTTATACCAGTATATTTGAGCATCAAAAAGTGCAGTTCATACTGTCCATTAAAAAACTGTCATGAAAAATGATTAAACAAAATTTTAAACAAATTTTTAACATCCAAAATGTAAATGTTTAGCAGACATTTAATAATAATAAAACTTTATTCTTATATATTTTTCACTCAAATCATAGATGGTCAGTTTAGGAATGGTAGTAGAATCCAGAGTTTCCAGAGAAACCATATATTGGTAAGTTAAGTTAAACGTGTGAACTTCCACCAAGACAGTGAGACCAGGTGCTCAGGAAGGATAGGCGCCTCCTGTCTAGTTAGCTACACCCACCATGTGCGAAATCAAAATTAAGAATGAAAGAAACATGGAACTATGGGACAATGAGACCAGGTGCTCAGGAAGGATAGGCACCTCTTGCTTAGCTAGCTACACCCACTATATGTGAAATAAAAATTAAGAATAAAAGGAACATGGAACTATGGGACAATGAGACCAGGTGCTCAGGAAGGATAAGCACCTCTTGCTTAGCTAGCTACACCCACTATATGTGAAATAAAAATTAAGAATAAAAGGAACATGGAACTATGGGACAATGAGACCAGGTGCTCAGGAAGGATAAGCACCTCTTGCTTAGCTAGCTACACCCACCATGTGCAAAATAAAAATTAAGAATAAAAGAAACATGGAACTATGGGACAATGAGACCAGGTGCTCAGGAAGGATAGGCACCTCTTGCTTAGCTAGCTACACCCACTATATGTGAAATAAAAATTAAGAATAAAAGGAACATGGAACTATGGGACAATGAGACCAGGTGCTCAGGAAGGATAAGCACCTCTTGCTTAGCTAGCTACACCCACCATGTGCAAAATTAAAATTAAGAATGAAAGAAACATGGAACTATGGGAAGTCAAATATATCCATGGTAATTTTGTATACTGAGACAACAATATTGTGATGATGATCATAAAACTTTTTGAGGGCCTATATGATTTATAACTAAAATCATTTTTTGTTCATGTATCGACACACTTACCCTTGCATCTCTTTGTATTGTACCAAATCTTCTGTAGAAATATTCCGTTAAATGTGGATCGCTGAGTGGATCGTATGCAGGTAGAGGTATAGCTGGACCATCATTTGGTCGTGGATAGCCCAATGTGGAATCAAAAAATGCTTGGACTTTCCTTGCTGCAAAACAAAAAATATCAACTTTTAACAAAATTCACAGTAAATTTTAAACAATAACATACCAAGTTTTAGAACAATAAAATGCTAAATTTTACTGATAAATTTCGATCAAATTATTTTAAGAGAATTTAAAATATTAAATTTAACAGGATTTCAAATATAAATTGTGTTACTAATTCCAGATGTAAAACTTTACTAAATTATAAATATAAAAAAAAATTCTGTAAAAATTCAATTTTTACATAATGGCTTTCAAGTGGAGAACAATGTGCTCAATGCTCACCTGTGTAAATCTAGTGTTTTTAAATACAAATCAAAAATTTTACTATGGAAGTACAGACAAGCAAAATAATAATAGTAATAATAAAATCCACAGAATTCCAATTTAAGTAAAAATTTGAAATAAAAGAATTTTCAAAATTATGTAAAAATAAATCCCAATATTCCTCAACTTCTGCTGGCAGACATTAGAATCTATCAAACTCCCTTCTGTTTCAAAGTTTAAAAAAAAAAAATATTCATAAAAAAGTTGATAAAAAAAAGTTGATTAAAACATAAAATTATTTACAGGCATAAGGTGCATTTCGGCTGAAGTCTGTTTCTGATGATTTGTGATTTAGTGTGACATGATAATGACGTGGGACCGGTATCCTGGGGTGGACAAACTGAGGTCCTCGCCATGGGTCTGATGTATTACCATTTGTTATACGTCTGGCGGGTGCTGAAAATAGAAAGATTTGAAAAATTAGCTAATAGAAATAAACAAAGAGAAATAATAAATTTCCTGTCTGTTAATTATTATCATTATATTTAAAAATTGTCGCTTTTGGATGCGAGGTCTCGGTGGCTAAGTGGTCTAAATTGTATGCTTATGAATCACAGTGCCTCTCACTGTCTAAGCTCGAATTTCACTCCTAGTATGTGAAAGTTTGTCAATTTATTTGACCACTTCAGTATAAGTGAAAAACTGTTGACCTGATGCATGAAACACCATCATAGTAAAATCTTAAATTGTGACTACGGTAGTTTTAAATTCAAATATTTGATATTTCATAAGTGTGTGTGTGTGTGGTGTGTGTGTGTGTGTGTGTTATTAACATATAGAATATTAGTTGATTAAATTGTAGCATTGGTCACACCCACAGAGAGAGAGAGAGAGAGAAAGAGAGAGAGAGAGAGAGAGAGAGAGAGAGAGAGAGAGATCAAATAGAACTTTTTTATTCTTTAGTTTTAATAAGCAGGTATTGTAACATTTTTTTCACAAATAAAAAATATATAATTTTTACATTTTAACATCTTTCTTAACAATTACAATTTCAATGGTTTCTTTAAACAATTTTTAAATAAGCATTTCCATAAGCATGTGTTAGGGACTTTGAAGTATAAAAAACACAGAAAAAAAATCTATTTTTAGACATTACACAGTCGGTCATGTCTAAATATAAACAACTACTTCGTTTCATATCGTTGATTTCATTGATTTTATTAACCTAGTACACACAAACATCAAATACACCGTAATTATATCAATTCCATGATTTATTAAAAAGTAAAAAAAATACTCAACATTTCCCGTGGGCGTAGCAACTGAATAATTAACTTGGATTTTCGCTGGTTTTTCCATTTTTTTACAGGTAAAAGATGATCTTGCATTTAGAATAAATTTTATAAAGGAAGATGTTTGTCCTGGAATCACAATCATTTATTAACCAAGAATTTTTTTAACTTAAACTCTAGCAAAATTGAAATTTTAATAATTTTATTATTTTTCAAGTAATCAGGTATTTAAGGTGTCATTTTTGAAGATTGCTTCAAGCTTAGAGTTGAGATGAGGTGAGAAATGGTGTTTAATGTCCCAGTCAAGAATGTTTCACATATATCGAGACATTACCAGCTATAGGCGAAGGTGCAGAAATTTTGCCTGTCCGTTGCACTGATGGCATTGTACAGCAGGGTACCATGACACCGTGACAAGCCCACCGTGACACGGGACTTCATTTATTTTAAGTTCCCATCCGAAAGATCCATGACTCTTATTTTGTAATGCTGAGTGCTTGGCCGAGTTGGTGAAAGAACAGTCACTACCCACTTTCAAGTCTTGGGTTAGACTCGGTCGAGGATCGAACCCACAACCTTCCACTTACGGAGCGAGCACTCTACAAGCTGAGCTCAGGCTTCAAGCTTAGAGCATATGTAATCGTATTCTAGTTTTGTTGAAAATTTACATTCTCAGGCCCTAGGTTTACGTACATGTATTTCCTTAACTGAAATGTGACAAATTAAAGTCTGAATACCGGATAATTTTATATTGTCTTTGAGGGATTCTTGAGTCACTGGCCCAAAAAGAAATACTATATGTGGGCAAACCTAAGCCCGTCTTTGAAGGTCTTAGTTGAGTTTTGAATAAATCCAGTTATAACCCAATTTTTGAAAACATTGCCCCAAATTTCTCAAAGCAGACCAGGATGGCACCACCAACTACATGTCTGGATTGATCATCCGAGTTGTTTTGCCAAACTTGACCCAGAAACATAGAGTGCAG
Source organism: Anadara kagoshimensis (assembly GCA_021292105.1). Lineage (NCBI taxonomy): Eukaryota > Metazoa > Mollusca > Bivalvia > Arcoida > Arcidae > Anadara > Anadara kagoshimensis. The sequence goes on from CM037864.1 coordinate 11,565,310, forward strand.
GACATGGATTACCCAACATCTCCCTAAGCTTCTGAATAATTAAATGGATTTCCAGAGAAATCATTACTCTGACAACACTAATACAAACATTATCAGTTAAAAATTTATGGCTGATGGCAATCTGTCAGTAAAATCTAACCAGATCAGGTAAGAGTGTTTGTACACGATAATATCAGGTAATACCATAGTCGTTAAATTAGCATACCCTATATTGATTACCGTACTCATTAAATAAAGTACCCGATTACTGATGATACAAACTGAAAAGATTAAAATGATGAAAAACTAACCAGATCAAATAGGCGTGTTTGTGTACAGGATAATATCAGGTAATACCATAGTCGTTAAATTAGCGTACCCTATATTGATTACCGTACTCATTAAATAAAGTACCCGATTACTGATGATACAAACTGAAAAGATTTTAATGATGAAAAACTAACCAGATCAAGTAAGCATGTTTTTACACGATAATATCAGGTAATACCATAGTCGTTAAATTAGCGTACCCTATATTGATTACCGTACTCATTAAATAAAGTACCCGATTACTGATGATACAAACTGAAAAAATTTAAATGATGAAAAACTAACCAGATCAAGTAGGCGTGTTTGTGTACAGGATAATATCAGGTAATACCGTAGTCGTTAAATTAACGTACCTGATACTGATTACCGTACTCATTAAATAAGTACCTGATTACTGATGAAATAGATTGGATGACAAATCGATGTTGTCTGAAAAATAATTTGGTCTTAAAGTTTAATCATGCCAACAGCAAGGAATATTGATGTGACATAAAATGATTGTGGATTATTTACATGACCACCACACTTGACTTGATTCAAAATTCCCTGACAGAATTTCATATTTCCTGAAATTCTAACAACAACATTCTGCTAGAAGGAGCAAGATACAAGATTTGCCCATTTACATTTTTATCATTAAACAATTAGTGAAGATGACAATGATAGAAAAGTACAAATGGATATAAAATATCTAAGTACAAGTAATATGATGTGAACGGGGAAGAAGGACTAGGGCTCTAGTCCATATTATCTCCTGTTCTGGTCAGTAGTGTGAGATTAATAGAATCTTACGCCGGTAACAGGGTAAGATAGAGATATCTTAAACCAGGATGAATATTTTTCTGTCTAGAACGAGGTTTAGCAAGTTCTGGACATTGAATATATTCATCCGAGTTTGAGATATCTCTGTCTTACCCTGTTACTTGTGTAGGATTCTTTTTCTCACACATTTGCAACATAAAATATGATTTGTAAAGAAACATTTGCATCAAATGTTCAGTTTTCATGTCACCATACATGCCTACCGAAAATGACGTAATCGTTTTTTGTTGTCATTCTCACGTAAAATGATTATGGCGTCATCAGTTAACCCTGCGTAAGTGATTGTGACGTTAAAAAATTGTTGGTTGACTCGGAACTTTTCTCATCTTATTAAGTCCTGTCAACGATAAATCAAGAGCAGGTATAACTATGTGGGAAATTCAGTGTGTAGCCTGTCTCAACTCTAAGGTGAGACAAGGAAATCCCACATGGGTAAAATTAAGTGATTTCCATGTCACAGATGTGTGAGAAAAGAAAAATCATGTTTAAAATTTGCTTTATTAAATAATTACTTCCTCTTTCGAGAGACAAATCAGATATATAGATACATGTGAAGGTTTTGCAGGTTTGAAATATTAACCAATGTGTTATTCTAATCAAAACAAGCATAATGGATTTAAGCCTTAATTCTAAAAGTTTATTCAGTTAACTGAACGAGTACAATTGGGTACCGTAGTTTGTGATGTACCCTGGTCTGGTATTGAAACACCTATGTACAACTGTATGGTGTGACTGGCTCACAGTCTCTTTGTCAATCAGAAGTTAGTTTTAAATGACTTAAATGAAAAAAAAAACTGTTTACTATGTCATGTCAACAAATCAGCAGGTAAACAGCCATTTTTCAAGTTGTTGAGAAAAATTTGCCCACCATAATGTCAAAACCTACATAAGGAATACAGTCAGACCTGCATTAAAGGCTACCTCATAAAAGGGGCACCTGCTTTTAAAGGCCATCAAGATTTTATCCCAGTTGTTCTTTATTTGTGTAAATTGAACCTGCGTATAAGAGCCACCTGCCTGTGGAGGCCACTTTCTCTTGTTTCCTTAGACAGCCTTTAAAGACAGGTCTGACTGTTCAATAATTTATAAAAATTTAACAATGTGGATTAAAAATTTATATTTTTAAGTTGCCTACTGGTATGTATAAAACTAGTGCAATAAAAGAACAAGTACAATGTACAATGTATTTCTTTCTCAGCAGAATTTTATTTAAAACATTTATTTAAATGAGTAGGTATGCTAAGGTGCCTCTCATAAACCCAAAAATTAAAGTTATAGGTTATTTATTTACCGTACTTGGTCATATATCATGGATATAAAGTCACTATGGCTGATTTATTGTGTTTTACTAGGGCACTGGAACATATAATTAATATTGATTGATTTACAAGTGCTTTACATCCAAGTCAAGAATATTTCACTTATATCCAGATGTCACCAGCTACAGTCATTAGTGAAGTAGCTGATTTATTATATTTAACTAGGGCACTAGAACACATCATTAATATTGATTGATTGAATTATTGGCGTTTTACACCCCAGTTAAAAATATTTCACTTATATCAAGAACAGTCACTACCTATTTTCAAGTTTTGGTCAGACCTGGCTGGGATTCAAACCCCAATCTTCCACATACAGAGCAAACAATCTACCAAAGTGAACTGAGCTATCATAGTGGTAAATCATTAATATTGTCTGGTAGATTAACCTGTAAATCACAATAATTTAAATATTTGTGATTAGTTTCATTTCCACATCTTTAATTTACGCGAAAATATAATGAAAGTGAAAATTCCCTAAGTTATAGTAGAGGTAACCATCATACCAAATTCAAGGTTTACAATATTTAAAAAAAAATTACCTGAATATGGACGATCTCTCCTTCCAATACTAGATGCATATGGTGGTTTGGGTGCATAATTAATGTGACTTGATAATGGAGCATCTGGAATTGTTAGACATCTCTTTACAGCATTGGAATTTGTATTAGGTTGCTGCATGTCGTTATTCTTAAACTACAAAATAACATGAAAAGTCATTCTATTGTGGTCGCTTGTTGACAGGACTGGATCATTTTTAAGGGATGAATTTAAACATTGATGAATTTGCATGGTTATGTTAGAATTTTTAAATCAAAGTATAAGTCAGGACTGGCTAAAATTTTGGTGAGCATTTAACACGACTATAGATATAGGTGGGATTGTTTTCCAATTTCACAATTCAACACACTCCTTTGGACCTTAGTGACCCGAGTTATCTAATATGAGCCTGAGGAACATAGTGCCTCTCATGTCCTATGTTTGAGTCCCATCAGGACAGATCCTAGTGGGAAAGTTTATCAGTTCCCTTGCTGAATGTCACCTCCAATATAAGTGAATAAATATTGAGTGGGACGTAAAACTCCATTACTCCACTACAATCTACTGGGTATAATTTCAACACACTCCTCTTCAATTAGACTTTATTTGCCACTGGCACAGTGTCGATTCCAAAGCGAGAGGCCACAGGTATAATCCCCAGTGCTGGTCTTTGAAAAGACTTGAAACAAATAAATAACAACCAGAGTTCAATACAGTAAAGTGATTGATTGATTGATTGATTGATTGATTGATTGATTGATTGATTAATGGATTGATTGATTGATTGATTAAATGGGATTTTCATCCAACTCGAGAATATTTCATTATATCAAGATATCACCAGCTATAAGTGAAGTGGCATAAGAAAGTAAGGGCAAAACAGATTTAGTATTGGAGCACAAGCATTCTTAAGATTGCCAAACGATTACTTTTGAAAACCCTAGATAGCTATGCAGTTCATGGATGGTGAAAGAAAACGGAGTGCCTGAAAAACACCAACCTTCCACATGCAAACAGACAAACTTTTTATGTCCAGCGTAGGAATTCAAACCTAACTGGTGAAAGGTGTTGTGATTCATTAGCATGGTCAAGACAATTGACATATCGCCGGCCACGTCCACAATGTTCCGTCAAAATGGCCGGATGCTTGATTTACACGCAAAAAGAATGAAAACTCGGCCTGAATAGCGCCATTTAATGACGTCACTGACACTTGTACGTCATAAGTTGCCGATGACGCTGCTTTGCTACCGTGATGGCAGCCAGTGTCGGAACATTGTGAGCGTGGTCGGCGAAACGTCAATTCTTGTGCAGCCACAAAGTTCCCATCACTATATAATTGGGTTAGAATTCCAATGTCTAAAATGCTTCTGTCATTTCGCTGGTGAGTTGAGTTGAGTAATGGTGTTTAGCGTCCCAGTCCACAATATTTCACTTATATCCAAACGTGCATCATCATTTCGCTAGAGAATATTAATCCACACATTTTTAATCTGACTCTACCAAAGACAGTATCTGTTGAACTCCAATAAATAGAGCAGGGGGTATAATATATGATTAACCCCTTGTCAACCTATACATGCACTTTTATGTGTCAAATAAAACATGGATTTTCAAAATTATATCTCATTTCAGAATCAACATTTATAGTTCAGTTAGTCGAGTTTTAAAGGTACCTTATGGACACAAGTTATGTCCAACATGGGCCTGATGCAATTTTTCAATTATCAAAACGGGCACCTGCTGAACAGCTGAATGCTGAATGTGTACCGGCATATTCAATTCCCTACCATAGAAATAAATAATGTATTCGATCTATCCATTTCATGATGGCAGTTCGAATTCATTTTTCAAAAATGAAAGTCGACAAAACCCTTTAACCGTGGCTAACAACAACAAAAATAGGTGTAAATAGTGAAATACCTTACATTTCTTGATTATAACTTTACCTACCTGTGGCAAAAAATTATCCAAAAATATTAGAATATTACTTAATCTGTGATAAATTCCAAACTATTTCACAATTATTTGCGATATATAAGATTTCCTCATTTTGATTAATTCATAATCCGGTCCTTGTAAACAAGTATTTGCATGTAAACACGTGGGAAAAGTGTTCATTAATTCTTCTAATTATTCGTTGTTTGTAAGCGTTGCCACAGATTCTTCACGCATGCGCAGCGCTGTTTTAATTATCGCATTTGTTTACATTTTAATTTTGTGTTTTATTTCAAAACTTAAAACTGAAACTAATAAAATCAAAAATGAAAACTTATTGTTTAAATAATTTACATTACGTTTTTCATGCAAAAATGCACGTGCAATGAAAAATTGGGTCATAAATTCCCAGAGATAAAAATGGACAGGTGCTTGTTTTTTGTTGACAAGTTATCTCCCTTACTTGGATCAACTTTAAATCCGTTTATACATTTATTTATTCATTTTTTATTAATTTTATAAGTAAATAAATAAACAAATAAATTATTTTAATTAAATGTATTATTTTTAAATTATTATTTAAAAATAAAATAAAATGAAGCTCTTTTGATTTATTTGTGACATTAATAAAAAAAAAATTGTTTAAATAATATAAATAACCTTTTTAAATGTTAATGCGGAATATTCTGACAATAAATGAAACTATAAAATGTTACAATATGTAAAAGAATATGGACCAGTTTACCAATTAAATTTCATATGTGTTTTTATTTACTAATTAAAAATTTATGTTTTTATAAAATAAAATGAAATATTTAACAAGCCATGTATGGAGGGTCTATTATGATCCCCCCTAGTCCCACTAATCAGAACACTAAACCCCCATTTTAATTTTTGACTTGTTGTCCAACAAGTCAAAAATTAAAATGGGGGTTAAGTGGTCTGATTAGTCGGACTAGATTCCCCCAACCCAATAAATAATACATGTAATAATAATAAAATCCAGTCATAGGTTTTTGGTTAGCCTACATGATGAAGTATAAACTGTACACATCAAAATCATTGGCTATATCTTCGTAGACCAAATTATTTCTGTCGTCAACAGCCCTTTTTACTGAAGATTTTATTGTTCTTGTGTCATCCAAAAAAAAAGGGTCGTTGATGACAAATAATTCAGTCTAGTATCTTTGGTAAATGTTGACTACTGGTATCTTAAGGTTGATAATTATGGTAACTCTTCTAAATCCTCTTTATTCAATAACTTTAAAATTTAAGCTTGATTGAGGTACCCTTCTTCAAAGTCATGTACAGATCTCTGGCTTGGTTTTATTTTTATTAGGCCATATAAATTTATTTCCTAGATTTCCGTCATTTTTTTGCAAAATGGAGGTGGTAGAATTTTATTTTTTATTTTCAGATTCAAAGGAAAAAAGAGTAATGACAACAGAAAGTGCCTGAAAGAAACTTTAATTATTAAAGAACACAACAGAAATAAATAAAAATTCTGGAATGGGCCAAAAAAAGTGGGGTAGGTGGGGATGAAAATCTAGGAATTAATTTCATATGGCCTTAGCATGGTCCAAATGTCTTCACCTGGTGAAATCTCAATATAAGTGAAATAATCTTCAAAGCTGAGGTGTCACTATAACAATGGGATGTATAAGACCCCATCATATGGTTGTCAGAAGTACATTATAGCTCAACTAGGGTATACAGATCCATAAAAAGGCAGTGGAAACTCAATGGAAAATCAGGTTTCCGTACACCAGAGAAGGGTATTTCAGAAAGTGGTTAATTCTTTATAAATGTAGGTTTTGTACATTTTAGCTTTTGATGTTTTTCTGAACAAGTACCAGTAAATTAGAAATGTGTACTATTTAGGTGTGATTGCCTGTTTAAAGTTGCTACAGTATGTTTGAAGAGTTCAACCTTTTTAATGTGAGTGAGGTAAGGGTGTTATTCGTCCCAGTCCAGATTCTTTCACTTATTTAGTAGTTGTCTGTTTTGGGCATGGTTGAGAAAACTGGAGTTTCTGGAGAAAAACATCAGAAAGCAAACTCACAAACTAGGATTTGCCCGAACCTAGTTGAAATTTGGTATAAGAAGCAGGTTCTGTGAAAATTTGTTTAACAAACCAATAACTTTAACACAGACTGCTTATATTCACAAAGACACCAGGGGTAGGATTTTTCTGCACTGATAAATATGCAGGTGAGATGAGCTGAACAGGGAACCATGTAAATATATATAACTATGACAATATAGTGTAGCTAACCAGATTAAGGCCAAAATATAAAGAAAAGTCCTGGGTAATGAAAATATTTTAACAGAACCGGTACATGTATACATGCAGCTACAGACAAGAATCATTCATTTAGATTTTGTCTTATTCAAGAATATTTGGCTTATATCAAGAGGTCACCTGCTGTAAGTGAAGTTGCAGAAATTTATACCTTATGGTATCAAACAGTAAGAGTCCTTTATTGTGTCATGCAGATTGTAGAATAGATCAGCTGTTTTCATATGACCACAATCTTTGTTCAGTGGGTAGTTTCGACTTCGTAACTAGGAGGTCAATCATACCTAAAATGATATTATATTTGATATCCTTCAAAGAAATTTCTTGCATAGTGATTGGTTAACTTGCAAGTACAGGTACATGGAACTATGTTTGTAAATCTGCTTGGGTACATAATCACAAACAAAATTTAGTGGTAAAAGGGAAGTAACTCAAACATCAGGGTAGTCAAGTTACAGTAAACACCCCAATAACATGTAAAACTTAATACATGTAGTATAAACTGGGGTATGACAAATGCTTAGGCAGAAAAACACAAAATAAAACTATATTATATACATGTATATTCATCAATATTTTAATTTTAGCCATATAATAATGGCAGTTCATAATTTTACACAAAAGACAATACTATCTTACCTTGTATCACAGAAAACACACACACACACACACACACACACACACACACAATATACATACTAGCTCTCTAGTAACAACAACATATACCATATCACGTTTATACAAAAACATTCAGCTTAAGAAAACAGACATTCTATAAAACCTGACATCCGACAATACATTGTTTAACATAGTTTATAACAGCAAAGATTCTAATGTTTGGTAGTTTACATTACGAAAATTCTGACCAAGAATAAAATCTTGGTTTTTGAGAATTTTTGGACTGGGTACCAGCATCCAGAAACTTCAGAATTAGAACTATGAATGTATTTCTGTAATTTTTTTAAAAATGTATTTTAGCAAAACCAGTGTTAGAAATGACAGTCAGCACGAGTACTGTCCTACAATCTTAGACTGGTAAGTTTTGGGAATAGCAGTGTTCAAACAACCAGCCCTACAGTCCGAGATGGTTAACTTTTGAGAAGGACTGATTACTTTTTCAAAAGTCTATTATACATAACACTAGAAATGTTGAAATTATCAAAACCAGGACTGGTAGAAAATTTTGACTCATTTTGAACATTGGCAATACATTATGAAAATACACAGTAAAAAGGTTAGATTTCCGACTAACATCAATGCATCCATTGAAAAAGGTAACAGGAAAACATTGGGAGGTCTCAAACCAGTTCAGTGAACTTTTAAAACTTTGATTTTGTGAATACACTTTGGAAAGTCTTGTACATTATTCAAAAAGAACAAAATCTTTTTTTGTTAAATTCACAATAATCCTCTTAATATAAACAAAATTCACAAGTGATAATGTTGTCAACTTTTATACTGTCAATAAATTTCTATGGACAGAGTACAAGCCATTGTAACAGATCAAACAAATTTTTATTACACACTGGTTTGCATGTTCTTCATCAATGTAGATCAAGATATGAACAAAGTTATATGTTTATCAAGGGGGAAGTAACTCCCAGTGATTTTGTACCATTTTTCATAACTACTGAATGTCTTTAAAACTGGGAAAATTAAAGTTCTGAAATATAGCAAGAACAAACACACATATTTCAATATATCACTGTTGTTTTTGGAAAAATTTAATGATCAAAGTGGGAAATTTTAATTCATTTTCCCCCCAGGGGAAACTACCTTTATTTGGTAGTAATTTAAAGCAAACAAATTCACTGACTCATAAAGCACTTGCTTCTGTACAAAATATCTTGTCTTACATCTTCAGGTTTTACAATTTGGTTAATATTAAATACATGTAGTTCCTCGTTTATCTTTCCTATTTAATCCAATTTGCAAAATCTAATTTTATTGACATTTTAAGTTACTTTGAGTAATCAAAATACTGACTTGCTATACAGGGCTTCCATTTGGTCCTTGACTTTCAGAATCTCAAGAGTCAAATTAAATTTTTTGAGAGTCAAAAACATTGTCTAAAGTGTCTAATGGAATACCTGCCTATGCAAAGTTAGTTTGATTTTCCTGAAAATTAATTTATTTTTGAGTGCTTTGTATAAAATTATTTTAAACATTACTACAATGCATTACATTAGTAAAATAATTTTCAAAATATTAACACTGTAATCAAACTAATTACTACAAAAAAAACCTTGACATTTACAATAGATCTGGACCCAGTTGCACAAACCTTAATTAAAATTAATCATTAATTAAACCATAATTAGCTAAATCATATATCATTGCACTAATTATGGTTTAATTAATGATGATTAACTATGACAATGCTTTGTGCAACTGGGCCCTGATATAATATTATTAATAGTGATACAATGGAGGTACATGAGAGAGAGAGAGAGAGAGAGAGAGAGAGAGAGTGATACAATGGAGGTACATGAGAGAGAGAGGACTATGAAGTAAAAATAAATAAATACAAAAAATAATACACCCAATTACAAATGATATTATGACAATAAATTAAAAGTTAATTGTGTCCCAGTATTTGTTTACAAAATTTCTAGAAGAAAACACATATTTAAACCCTACATTTATACCATATCACAATTATACACAGCCCCTGATTTCAATAAACAAATATTCCTATAGTCTATGAATTCACAAAAAAAGATTTGGACAAATGTCCATTATTTTTTTCCTAACAGAAGAAAGAAAATTACAAATAGCAAAAGAAACTGACAAGAGCATTACAAATGGTGAAAAAATGACAACCAGTAAAGGGAGAAACAAAAAAATACTTTTCTTGTATGAAATTAAACACAATCTAACCATGTATGTATATGAAGTTTAGTTGTTTTTTTTAAAAACAGATTTACTTTCGAGATTAAAAAAAATCAAGTCTTTTCTTTTTTCTGACTAGATTAAAAAGAAGAAAATGTCAATATAAATGGTCCTAAATGAAAAAGAAATACACAATACTAGTTTTTCAATCCTGGTAGAAAAAATTACCACTAGCTACAAACCTTTGAGAAAGTGACCCTTTTTTACACAAATTTGTGAAAAAATACTTTAAAATGGACCATATTTTCACAATATTTCCAACATTTAACTATTCATAATTTTAAAAATGTGGAAACACAGACAATAAATATTTTTACACTAGTTCTGTCATGACTTCATAATGAAAAAAAATTATGTTCAAACTGTAATTGAAAATAATTTCTACATTTCTACCACATAATAATACCACATAACATTTGGGTGGAACAAATACATGTGTTTTCAATAATAGATACATAATTGCAGTAGATAGGAATAGGTTTCCACAATTTTAAAATAACGAGTAGTCAAATTTCTAAAATTTGTAAAAATATACGGTAGTCGTTCTTAAAGTGTGTTTTTTTCCAAAAATTTGTTCAAAAAATACATGCAGGTAGGTTACTTTTGAAAGATTTTTTCAGAAATTAATTGCCATTGGCAATTTTAGGTACCAGAAATGTAAACATAGAATGTAGACCATATTTATGTCACATACTATAAGAAAAGAAATCATTTTCACAGGAAAATGTTGAATTTTTGATTTAATATTGTTCCAATCAATGGGATTGGCCGCTGTACCAAATGATCACTACATCTTAACATTTGTGCAGAACGTTTTGGAAATGTTAACATTGCAAATTCCCGGAATAACGTCATTTATAAAGGAAACATCATCTTATGCAATTCCATATCCATTGGATATAAATAAGTGTTCTGCACAAACATCAGAAGGTATCACGTGGTACAGCGGCGAACCCCATTACCATGGAGTACTTTAATATGTGGTAAGCTGGTGAACAGTGTATTCTACTTGTAGCAAAGTAATACACTATTGTATAATTAAATAAAGTTAGCTAGCTGTCATTGTCAAGTTGTTGTCCAACACTCCAATTCAAATTTGAAAGGTCAGCCGGCAACCCATCTCCTTCCTCCATTAATTCAGAGTCAATTGGAAATTCTGCTATAAATTTTGAAAGACTATGGCCATTGTTTATGCTTGTGTCCTGCATATTGGAGGATTTTATTGGCGTAATGTTGAAGTCTAAGTTAGGAGAATCTGGCGTTCTCAAGACTGAAGGTGACATTTTCTTGTATCTTAAAATATCTGGAGATATCACAAATCCTTTTACATCCGTATCGGAATCTAAGAATAGTCCATCCATAAACATGGAATTTTTAAGTGGTGTAAATCCTCGTATGGGTGAAGGTAACTGTGGAGAACTAAATCCCATCGACTTGAATGGTGTCGACGTTGCCATGGATTCTGGCGATTTCTCGGTTTTGTCTAAAATATTCTTTAGAGGTGTTGGAAGTTCTTTCTCTAGATTAGCTACAAAGTCAGACTCCTCATCTGAGCTATCGTGCATGAGACTACGCTCTTTGCGACTAAAGTTTGTTTTCTTCGTGATCTTGTTTTCTTACTTGGGGGAGTTTTCTTATTAAAGAATTTTGGTTTAGGTAAAGGTAATTTTATTTTTGCTTTTTTAGCATTTAAATCTTTATCTGGACTCAAGTTCTCAGTTTTTTCTTCAATTTGAGTACTAGGAGCTTTAGACACCGTAGCAGCCCATTCAGTGTCACTGTCACTGGTTAGGTTCTGAGCGTCTAACCAGGCTTGTTTTACAATATTCACAGAACTGTCACTAGAGGAAGTAAGTGGAACTTTTGGTGCTATAGTTATCATTTTCTTTTTCTTTATTTTCCTTTGTATATCTGCCTGTTCCATCATTTGTTGAACATTGCTACTTACAGAAGCTGCAAAGGAAGACAAATACAATATTAATGAACGTGAAAAATACTTTTAATTTCAAGTAATAAAACAAGCACTAAGTTGCCTGCACAATTATCCCATCAAAATCTTTTAAGACTAGATATCTACATATGCACTTGATTATGACACAAAAATAAGTTTTCCTGTGCCACTGAGGTTTGTCTAGTGGGATTATAAAGAAACCATGGAGTGTTATTTCCACTGTACTATTGCTGAAAACAGGCAAAATGATTTAAATGACAAAACCAAAACATGTCCGTTATCCCCCTGGCATTTCTTTTCTTTTCTAAAAGCAGAGTGCTTGGCAAAGGAACAGGCACTACCTATATTCAAGTCTTGGTCATGCCCAGCTGGTGTTTGAACACCAACATCCCACAAATGGAGCCACCCTTTAAAGGGGAGGTATTATTCTATAAACAATATTGAATTCTATTTAAGACATGTAAATTAACTCTGACAATACATACCACTTTGTGTACTATTATTATTTTCTGGAGGCACCTGTACAATCATTGGTTGATTGGTCTGACCTGTACTATTAATAGCCTGTTGAACATTCTGGCCTACATTCTGTATCGGTATAAGAGCGTATGTTTGTAATGGAGCAGAACTGTACATACAAGGTCTGGGTAAAATTGGTTGTGGACCTATAAACAAAACAGTATATCATTAGAACAAAGAACTTTACAAACTAGCTGTCAGTAATGTGAAGATTTGATGCTTGAAAGTAAAGGTTGCTGGCTCTAACTTCAAGTTGTAATCCTTGGCTTGAGCAAGACATTTAAGTTAATCGGTAACTTCCAGTCCACCCAGCTGAAATTTATAAGAATTGAAAAAAAAATGCTGTGTCTTAACCTTGTTATAGGCAGACCAAGTAGAGTTTTGTACTCTTAATTGCACCAAATCATTGAAATTGGAAAAATGCTTATTAAGTCTATAGCTTCAAGACAGACTCTGTCAATAAAAACATCTGACTTGGGTCAGAACTGGTCAGGGTTTGAACCCACAACCTCCCACTTACAGAGCAAGCACTATACCAAGTTACCAATTGAACTACTGCAGTGGTAATGAAGTTAAGGGTACGGCATAATTTTTGAATTTTTGTTCATTCAATCTAAACATATACATATACACAAATAATTTTACCTTTTCTTTGACTAGGATCTCTTACTACAGGTATTGTTGGAACTGCTGTACTTTGTGGAAATGGTATACTTCCAGCTTTAGGCAAAGGTAGTTGGAGTCCAGACTGAGAATTTGAGAAGAATGAAGCTGGAATGAGCGGAAATGGAATCATTGGAGACACCATGTTACCTCCGGATACTGAGGAATCTACAAAGAAATATATAAGAAATAAGTAAGTAAAAGATGTTAAATCATTCAAACAGGGCATCATTAATGAATGTATAGTTGTTAATCATTTACCTGGTACAGATAATAATTTATGCTTATTTTTTTAACTGACTAGAATTACCAATACATTAATAATTTGAAATTTTTTGTGGTATTTAGTGCTTTATTAAGAACTGACAAAAATCTAAAAAATATTGGTCAATTAAAAAATTGGAAATCTGGAAAGGCTTTCATAAGTAATTTAGACTCATTTAAAAGCGGTCAATTGGTTCTCAATGTGCAAATGATTGAATTACAGAATATTACAAATAGAATGACGGTATGGACAAAAAAAAAAAAAAAAAAAAAAAAAAAAAAAAAAAAAGCATTTTGCTCGATGGAAATCAATGCTGCTCAAATTATTTATAAATTGGTCAGAATGGAGAATGGGACATGTTTGAAAATAGTGAATCAAAAGACTCATATTTGAACCATAATTGGTGCACAAATTATTTTGTGATTTATCAAACAGGATTTTGAAATTCTTCCAACGTATTTTAGGTTGAAAACAGCATATATATAACAACAGAAAATTATCAATATATAAAAGATTTACTTTATGGTAATGGAAGTAATTGCAAGTATAAAATGTTGTACCTTTCTTATCTTTGTTAGAGGGTGTGACTTTGGCTTTCTCCGGACAATCTTCTTTCATGGTCCAGTAGGAACCATGTTTCTTTGATTTCTCGCGCTCAAATATACTATACAATGATAAATTGTGTCGAATAGAGTTCTACAAGAACAAAATAGACATATATACAGTAAATTTAATTGAGACAGGAAAACACGAAATCAATGTTTGCATTTATGGTGTTTTCTTACTTTTTACTGGGTCATAACATTAAATAATATCCATATATAATGCTATTAGGCCATATAAAATTAATTCCTAGATTTTCATCATTTTCTCTCCATAATTTCATAATTTTGATTATTTATTTTATTTTCAGATTCAAAAGAAATAACAGTAATGACAACAGAAAGTACCTGAAAGAACACAACAAAAATAAACAAATAAATACTGCGGTAGGTCGAAAATAGTGGGGCGAACAGAGATGAAAATCTAGGAATTAATTTTATATGGCCTTATACATGTATTAATAGTTTACTCCACCATTCCAGAAGTGACTGATCAACTTAATTTAAGCAAAAGAAACCTTAACTCGGTTAGTTAACTGGGGTGTAAAACTCCATTACTTCCCTATATTCCTACATAATATTGAAGAAATAATTGTGTATTTAACTGATTAGTTATCAGATACTAATTTTACCTTCCATCCTGGTTTTGCTGTAGATTTGTAATACATAAATGTTGTTTCTATCCATTTACAGATCTCGCGTAACGTCATCTTCTTTTCTTCTGTACTGTTGAGTGCCATCTGTATCAGTGACATGTAGGAAAACGGTGGACGTTTGGTCTTGCCACATTCCTGGGAAATCTAAAAGATTTTAAATAAAATAAATTATTACATAAAAGCATGTATACTATTTACTTTTTAAAATGACAACTACAATATCTGTGCAATCTACAGTACGTAAAATACTTTTTTCTAGAATTAATGAAAATATACTGTACAGTAGTAAATGTGACATATGTTACAGTAACAGGGTTCGTACAGACATTTGGACTTCAAATTTAAGGACTTTTTAGGGTCTTTTCAGGGTCTTATTTGCAAATTTAAGGCCTAATCAAACATGTCAAAGGGACAATTTTAGCAAAAAAATATTGGCGCAAAGGCAATTAAAATAAAACAATTACTTACATGTCCATACAGTAACGACACTTGACATGGAGGTTGACGTTAGGTTTTTGGGAGGGCCAGGTACCTTTAATTTGTTCATTTCAATGCAACTTAAATTAATTTATTTATTCAGCCTAATTTATTTATATATCAGTCTATTCGTTACGACTTAATATAAAAATACAGATACCCAACTGGCAAAATTCAAGGTTTTTTTTAGAGCCTTCAGGATAAATTCAAGGACTTTTTAGGGTCTTTTTAGGGTAAACCTCATAATTTAAGGACTTTTCCAGGCCTGTACGAACCCTGAGTAAATTGCGGTAACCAGGAATTATGTGTATTTACTAAGAGAGTCAGTAATTACTGCATCAATTTTTTTTAGCACAATGAACAAAATATTTATTTAAAATGTTCAACCAAAATTTAACAATTGAATTGTTTAGAAATGACCTTGCCTAACACGAGACTTGCCTAACATGAACCATGTCTGACTGAATTCTTTGAAATAACCCAGAATTCTTTGAAGTAACCTGTCTGGTCCCAGAA
This sequence comes from Anadara kagoshimensis, assembly GCA_021292105.1. Classification (NCBI taxonomy): domain Eukaryota; kingdom Metazoa; phylum Mollusca; class Bivalvia; order Arcoida; family Arcidae; genus Anadara; species Anadara kagoshimensis. The sequence goes on from CM037864.1 coordinate 11,581,078, forward strand.
ATTAAAGTGGCCAAATCTTCATGAAAATGTGCCCAGGTATGAAAGTTACCTCCATGCATGCACCATGTTAAATGTTAAACATGTGTAACATGTATGTAGTTCTAAAAATTTATCACTGGATATAAATGTGTTTTTACAACAACATACATTTTTTTCGAGGTCTTGAGTTTTGTCTATCTTTTTGTTGGACTCTTCAACAATATTAATAACCAACTCAATAAGTTAATTAAATAGTGTTGAATCAACACATATGGTTTTAACCTGCATTCCTCTTCTTAATTTCTATTTTTTTGGCGTAAAAAAATGTGGGTTATAAGTAAGGAAATACTAGTATATCTAGAAGGGTGACATGGGGTCATATTTAATATTACATAATGATGTATTAGTATTTCAAAGGAAAGGTTTTGTAAATGCCTCTTTTTGAAAAATCTTAGAATGAACAAATGTATATATATCTATAAATTTGAAAATTAAAACCTGATTTAATAACATACCCTCTTGATATCAGCAGGACTTAGATACCTCCACTGTAACGAGTTACTACTAGCATCTTTATCTTTAGATTTGGTACTGGAGGATTCCGGTTTTTCTTCTTTTTCATTTTTCTTCAGTTTGATACCTCGTAGCCACTGCATATTCGTTAAAGAGTCATCTAGTGATTCTAAATTAGACAAAAAAAGACAGGATAGAAGTTTATCTATTTTGAGTTAGGGGCCCAGTTCACTTTAGAAAAGAAGTTATAATAGTAATAAATAGGTACAATGTGTAAAAATTTAGGTCCCCAATCTGATTTTTAGGAGCCATTGGCTACCGGACCCCTGCTAATCTTTATCCCTGAAAGATATTTGGATGCTAAGATAATAAAATGCTACATGTAATACATTGTATTGAAAAAAAACAACATAATCACAATAATGAAAAATGTATAATACATGGATTACTAGAGTAAAAATATTTGTAAATAGTATATTTATAGTTATTAGCAAATATTAGACAGTAAGGATTTTCCCTCCAAAATTTTGCAGGCAAATATCACAATTTTACAATAGTATAAATGGATTGCAGCAACATATCACCACTAGCTTCTAATTTCTGATTTTTTTTTCAAAAAGCAAGTTAACAATCCTATTATCATCACAAACTTTTTAAATTTTAATACTATCCTGTCTATCCAGTGTTGTAAATTTTTTATATCTATGATCCCATAGACAGAAATTTTTGAAGCATGTCGGAACTACTTTTTTATTTCTCCGATGACGTCATTGACGTCACGTGGCATAGCGGTTTATGCATAAGTGTGCACAAAATAATTTTATCTATGACCCAATAGATAGAAAAAAATTACAATCATTCTTTAAATAATTTTAAATTTGTGGAAACCTAGTAATTTTGTAAGTTCAGCCTTAATAAATGCCTTCTCTAATCTCTTACCTTTCTCAGTAGCAGCAGCTGAATCTTGACTCTCCATGGATTCTTGTGAACTACTGGTAAAGATTCTGACTGCAAGCTTCTTGGTACAAACTCTTGTGATGAGCCTAGTACATCAGTACTCCCAGGATCAGAAGCTGTTGCTACGGAAACAGCCTCGTTGTCCTCTTTCAGTGATGTGTCAAATTCAATTTTCACAATGTTTTCAGACGGCTTACAGTCAAAATGCATCACCATGTTACCATACGATTCTATTTTTGGTTTAGTTTTATCACAACAATTTTTTTCCGATTTCTGAGCAAGATCACGCATTTCCAAAGTTGGAGAAGCCGAAACAGCTCCACGCTTAAGAATTGGTAATTTAACATTAAACGGTTTCACACTCGTTAACGCCTCTGTCCGAGATGAGGTTAAAGTATGGGTTATTGGTGTGCTTGTTAGGAATGATGGATTTATGGCAACAGTTGGCACTTCTGAAGCATTTGCCGTACTGTAGTTGTAACTGCCAATTTGATAGGTTTTAGAAGTAGGTGCAGCAGTTGTCTCTGAGGGAGACTGCAACACGGCCACATTTTTTAGTCCTGCAGACAAACAAGAAATAGGTGAAGCTCCATCACTTTGAACATTTGAAGGTGAAATTAAAAATATCTGTCTGGCTGCCGATTGTTTGTTAGATGATGTTCCCCCACCACCACCACCAACAGGACTGGGGGTTTCAAAGTTTGACTGTAAATATGGACTACAAGCAGAGTTATATCCAGAAGATCCAGATAAGTCCATTCTGGTCCCAACAGGAGTGGCTGTACTATTAGGCTGTAGAATCTGAAAAGACCCTGGTATTGGACTCAAAAACGGGTCATTTCTTTCTTGGTTATCATCATCTGATGACAGTTTATAAGACCTAGTTTCTGAAATTTTTAGATGTGTGGGTTTGCTTTTCTTGGTAAGGTCCAATGCTTGGTTTTCATCCAAATTATAATCCCTGAAAACGTTTTGGGCCGATGTGGTACTGTCATAGTCCTCAAACCCCATATCTGATAAGTTTAGCTTAACATCATCACCAACATTCTTTGAGCTTAGTGAGGCTGAATTGGTATCAACAAAATCATGTTCACTTTCAACATGGCTCTCCATTTTCAGTCTCACTTTGGGTAGGCCCTTCTTTAACCTAAAACATGGTTTTAAAGTCTTGGTGTCACATGATGTATCTGGAGCGTCTCCTTTGTTAACAATTACAACATAAGTATTTTTGCCTTCATCGTGAGGTCCAAGATTCTGCAGCATCCCTCTGGGCACTGGGTATACTGTTTGCACTGTCGATTTCTGGGGCACATGCCAAGTCCTTGCATTTAATTTGTGTGACATTTTGCTTTTGTTCTTTGTAGAATAGCATTACCCTGGAAAAAATAAATATAAAAATCATAATTATATCATATGTTCCAAGAACGTTGTTAAAGGGGCAATGAGAAAATAATACAATTAAGGACCTTTTGGGAGTAGGTGCATGGTTTAGTGAGCAAGCTATCCCATGAATTTCTGTCTGGACAGTATAATTGTCACATGTGTGGGAAGTTCAGATGGTGCACCTATAAAGTGAAGACTGCATTCAAGGCTGAATGACAGATCCTTCTGCATATACAGCATAATTTATCAACAAGAATTTTACTTTCAGTGTAAACATTGCCATTTTGATATGTAAAATCTCTGTGCAAAGATATTCTATGTTTATTATTAATGTGCATAGTGGTTTTTAGACCTATTCATCCAAAGAGAATTAGATGGTGCGCTTCCTATAAGCGGAGATTATACTATGACGGTGCTCCTGGGAGAATGTAAGGATATACCACCGAGTTCAAGAGATGCCATTTCTGACGCCTTTGAGACATTTATTCGAAGCAGCAAAATTTTAAATATAATATAAACGTACTCATTCGATCGCAGTAGCGCCTACCTACAAAAGTACAAAGTGAAAATCTCTCCATAGTGGAACTTTAAACCCATAGTGTTATTCCAAATTCCATAGAGTCCATTTTCTCGCGAAGAAGGAGAATTAGGATAACAACAACAACAACCTATACGACTAAGTCCAAAAAGTTTATTGGATTTTCTATGAAAATTATTAGATGAAGGCATTGAAGCACATTTAACAGTCACAATATTGGATAATAAATGGTGCCAATGATATGATTAATTACTTCTAAAAATATTTTGTTATATAAATTCATAAAGGGATTTTTTCTCACAGGGTCTGGGGTCAGATATCTTTCATTTACAAAAGAAGAGACTCTTTCCATTATTACATCCCTGTCTGCTTCATTCCTCCTTCCTTTTTTCAATAATTGAATCAAAACCACCAGGTTCCATCCTGGTACAACATGGTCAGTCATTCCCTAGAGATAAGACTAGTCTCCAAATGTTGCAGAAAAGGAAAAAAATACATCAGCCAAACCATGGACCTTCACAATTATACTAATACCAACAGCCTAAACAGGCCCTCGGCTAACTGAACTTCATGGTCAATTTTCGAGCCACATATACATGTATAATTGCCAGACATAGACATGTTATACAAACAAATCTTCAGACACCTTTGACAATTTTGAAACAAACTTAGCCACAAGACACTGTCGGGGGTTCGTTTTGTTTTAGAAACACAAGGACCAAAATAATGGGTTACTTGGGAAAATGGCAAACCACACACATTTTATAAATAATCGTTTGGGTAAGATGTGTGTATAAAACACAGCACCATTGACACAAAAATATAAATAATTTTGGGGAAAACATCAGTCATTTATTTGACTCGATTTATTTCTATGATGATAAATCTTTCTAAGCGTTTTTGTTTACAAACACATTGTTTTCATACCTTTTCGTAAACAAAACAAAATAATTTTAAAACAAAGATTTTGTTCCGAAATATTCATGACATTTTAGTCCCCATATTGTGCGCTTCGTCGTGTCCATGCAAGAAATGTCTACCATTTTTTGAATTTTGGAGCACGAAAGATATGGACCAATGAAATGCCCAGCTTTATATTCTCGCGAGATTTTAAAATTTGCCTATCCAAAACCCCAGTCAGTACGTCTTCTTTGATTGGAAGGTTGAGCTGTATCGTCCAATCAGCTTAGCGTTTGGGTAAGGTGCTTGGTTTCATTAAAATGGCGTGTAAAAACAACAAGCATAAGTTTGGACATGTTTTCACAATCGTTAATCAACAAAACGTAAATATTGATTTGTTTTGAAGCGAACGCCCTTGAATGATGCAATTTCCTTAGACACAAAACAAATGTTTAATGGTCCATTCTAAAGAGTATGCACATATTTAGCTGAAAATGTCTAAAAAGGCATTCAATTTTGAAATAATTTTACAAAAATTATATCCCATAGGATTACAGTGCCGGGGACCTTTAACACCATTTATACGCATGCTTGTTGCTCATTCATATTTAAATCCCCAATGTGGAAACTACTCCTACGCATTTCTAATTATAGAAATTATATTGACAGTAACTCGCATGCATCGACAATATTTGTTTGTTTATATAAACAAACAAGATATTATGGAAAATGATTTGTGTAATGCATTAAGTGTAAAAAAGTCTAATTGGTATCACCTTGCTAACTGTTTGGTACAAACATATGGCGTTAGTCAGAACCATCAATGAATGGAAAATGAATGATTGACATGAAATGAAAATGATGCAATAAATGAGAATAATCAAATACCTGTAAATAAAATGTAAATAATCAAATAGATAAAATGTATGTAAGATAAATAAATGAAAATTTTGCATATTGAAAAAAAATGTCCATGCTGAGACTAATGGTTACACTTTGATTGGACTAAACATTCAACTTTTCTACATCCAATTTAAAAACTTAATTAAACCACCATTGCTTTATTTTGTCAAAATTGGTTTGAAGATCAATATAGGTGAGGATCTAAAATGGTTATCTTCTCTGGGAAACGCTGAGTGTCCTAATTTCTTTTAAAATTTTTAAGAATCTTATATTCATACTGTTTGCTCAGTCATTGATTTTATCTTGGATAACTGCGGTAGCTCAGTTGGTAGAGTGTTGCTCTGTAAGCGAGAGGTCGTTTGTTCGATCCCCACTAGGTCTGACCCAAGACTTGAAGTGGATAGTGACTGTTCTTTCGCCAAACACTCAGCATTACGAAATGAAAGTCACATTTCTGTCGGATAGGCTTGGCACGATAAAGAACTGTATAATGCTATCAGAGCAACGCACAGGCAAAATTTCTGCACCTTCGTTTCTTGTTGCCGATGTCTCGATATAAGTGAAATATTCTTGACTGAGACGTTAAACACCATTACTCGAACTCAACTCTCTTGGTACTCCTGTTTTCTCTATTTTCTAGATTTAATTGTTGATGACTTACTTGACTTATTTTCATATCTCCTGGTGAAGAACTGGGCCAATGATCTTTTCTCTCAAGTCATCCTGTTACTGTTAGTGTTGCTGCCTCTCCCTATGTCTTCATTCCTAGCTGTTCTTTATCTATAGTCATATGCAGGGTCTCTTTTGGCTATCTTCTTTTCCTGGGGTGGTTGCCATGATGGTCATTGATATGAGAGATATAATCTTGACTAGGACATTAAACACCATTCCGCTATCAGTGATTTTGTTTGTCTAAAATTACTACCAAATAAAGGTAGTTTCCCTTGAAGTAAAATGATTAAAATTTCCCAATTATACCAATAAAATTCCCAAAACAATAGTGATGGACTAGGGAATTCAAACTAATTTTCCTTACCCACAAATGTTAGATAGATATTGTAACAATTTAACAACTTTGTATTGAGGATCCAAAGCTATTGCAAGCATGTCATAATGCAGTTTGCAGTTTTTCAGAACTTCAAATTTTCCAAATCGAAAAGGCAGAAGCTAGTTCTTAAAAATGTAACAAAATCACTGGCTATTGTAAATACCACTACCTTATGAGTTATATTCAAATAATTGGGAAAATATTGTGATTGAAATATTTCTTATACCGGTAATATGTAATACGCTGCAGTGTTCATTCTAGAATTTTTCAGAGGACCATTTTATCTTGCAGGTGTAAATATGCCAAGAAGAAAGAAAAGATCTACCAATCATAACAAAGCCCCGTTGATATTTACAGAAAGTCCTGTAAACAAACAGAATAATCCACCAGTTCCTATATATTGTTCTGAACACCCACAGACAGCAGTCTCTGTACCTGTGGAAGAATTTGGTGATCTTACATGGGTAAATGTTATAATTTTATCTTTAAAAGTGTTAACAAAGCTGCTTACTGTGTCCAGTCTTACCATGTTTAAAAAATGATTGGAGAGAAATAAAGGTTTGTTTTTTTGCACCACAGTCAAGATTATTTCAATTATATTGAGTATAAGTAAATTGACGTATTGCCCACCATGTCTTTTATGTTCAAACACTGACCGCCATCACGGTACCAAAGCAGCGTCACAGCAACTAATGATGCATTAGTGTCAGTGAGGTCATCAAATGGCACAATTCAGGCAGAGATTTTATTCTTTTTGTGTGTAATTCAAACATGCCGGTCCTTTGTTGGAACATTGTGGGCATGGCCGCCAATCCGTCAATTACAATGGTTACTGCTAAACGTGAAATTTAATTGTAGATATGTCATAAAACTGGGATTCATTGTTGCCATTTGTTTAGTCAGATATTTGTATTATAAAAGTGTTTGGTGATATATCAAGGGAGAGATAAGAAGAAACGGTGCAAGTTATAGGGGTTCAGACCTCAAAATACTGTGGCAATAAGTATAGTGGCATATTTATTGAGGAGCATTAAAACAAGGATTTACTGTAATGCTTGAAGCATGGATTTCTTAAAATTTATTATATCGTGTTTGTCTGCAGTTCTATTTTCCATTTTGTTATTTTTATTTGATTATTATAATTTTTTTGCAGGTTTCACCACAATTCAATCAAGTGCCATTAAATGATGGTGGCAAAACCCGGGCATCAAGACGTAGGTCCAAGCCTGCAGGAAGTTTGACTGTTGCTTCAAAAGGATGTACATGTCCTCATAGCAAAGAAAATGTTATCAATGGTAACAAAAGAAACAAATTTAAACCGTTAAGATTTTTAGGGGAACAGTCATTACCTCAGACTATTATTGAGGATATAAATATAACAACCGATGAAGAGGATAATAATTTCTCCCCTAAAATATCTAGCCCTGAAAAATCTCCAGTTTTGAAGAGAAAGATCAATCTGAGAAGGGGGAACAGTGATAGGTATTCAGATGTTAACAAATTTTCTAAAGAAGGAGATGGCGATCTCATGTCTCATGAGTATTTTCAGAATGGTAACTTGTCTGTGAATACACCTGATGACCATTGTCGGACAACGTCGATGCGCGAGGAGTTAAAACAAGGATCTGAATCTGATCATAAACATTTATCATCTCCAGTGAAGGCGTTATTTCCTGTCAACTTAGGACATGGTCATTTATTACCTACAGAAATGACAAATCTACGGACAAACTCTCCAAACAATTGTCGGGAAAAGGTTAATCCAAATTCTGTGATAATAAAGACCTTAGGACTTAATACTACGATAAACTTGACACCAATTAGCCAAAACAAGAAACCGAAAATATTAGTTGCCGATACACCTGAGGCTGAATATAGTATACCAGTTAAAATGCGAAGGTTAAGAAGTAGGCTAATTAATTTATAGCACAGTGCTGGTCACTATAGCAACATAAAACTTTATCTATGTTTCCATTCCTGGTAGCCAAAATCGCCATTGGCTACTAAATTCTAAGGAATTCTTTCAAAAAGTAACCTATTTTAGCAAATTTGTGAAAAAATACTTTAAAAAGGACTATATTTTCACAAATTTTGGAAATTTGGCTACTAATTATTTTAAATTTGTGGAAACCTAGCTTTATAGACTTCACACTAAAATAATGATCTGTGGTTAAATGATAGAACTGACTTTGGTTGACTCCAAGATGTAAATTTGGTGAAGTAGTGTACACAAAAATTTTGATATACCTTCTGTAGGCTTTTGCTAACAATTAATCAATTTAGAGTTGAAGCAGCAGTGGCCTAATGGATAAGACGTCAGTCTACAAATCAAGGGTTTCTCACTGCTGTTAGTTCAAGTCCCACTAAGACCACATGTGGAAAGTGAATTTTCCTTGCCATTTGGGTTTTACTGGTTCACTGGTGTCAGTATAATGTGACTGGAAGAGTGATAAGCTTGTCTGTGGCATACTGACTCTGTGAGCTAGCACCTAAAAGACACCCTGAGTGCACGCTGGTACAAGGCAGACCATAAAAACACACTTGTTTGTAGATTAATCCATAGCGATTAATAAAGAAGTTCTTGTTGGGAATAGCTGAAAAATGGCTAATGCTACGTTAAGCAACATTCAACAACAACAGCCAACCTAGAGATTGTTGAACTGTAGCCAGATGTTATTGAAATCTGCATGTGTCTGATACATCTTTTAATTGACCAGAGCAAGTTCTATCACTTATTGGCCTTAGTTTCCTCAACACACATTTATACTAACTGATAATGATTCAAAATGGACATCAGATTTATTTTTCAAAATTTTAATGATCATTGATTTATTAAGTTTATAATCAGAAGTGCAATAGATTTGAAATTAAAAAAAAAATTAACATGTATATAATCCGTCTGTGATATTGTAGCAGTGTTTATAAACACAGAAGAGTCTATATAATGTATACAGCCTACGATAGGGATCTATAAATGTGGAAGCGACAAATAAACGCATGAAGGCGTGAATATACATATACGATAACATGGTATTGATACCTATTGGTGTATAATAAACTTGCCTCTGTTTATAAACACTCAGCCACAATATTGCTGACTGACTATATTATATGTTTTGAGATATCTGGTTTGTTTGAATTTCTTGATCATTTTGTGTCATGAATTCCTTTTGCAATATGTACCTGTGTAGAAAGTCTGCAAATTTTTAGTCTCATCTGTCAAGGTCACCAAATTCAAACCTGTCAAGTGACATGCATTGCACATGTGTCACACAAATTGCACATGTGTCACACACATTGTTGATGTAAATCGTGTCCAGTCGCTAAACTTTTACAAATATATATTTACAATGTGACTATCTCTCTTCGATGAAACATGTAGAAACAATTGTATTGCAATTCCTGTTGAAAGACAATTGTGGTCATGACCCTGATGATGTGAATAAATTTTCTCGCAATATTACGTCATATCCTACACAGGGGGTCACATGGTCATGTGAGATAAGCCGATCTCGCATGGCTTAAAACCCTATCTCACCTTGAGGGGGGGGGGGGGGGTTGCCCTAACTTGGCTTGCTACAGTCTTTGATTTGCCACAAGTCTAATTTTGAAAACCCTTGACAGCTATGCTAATTGTGGTTTAAAAAACTTTGGTCAAAATAACACAGATGACACCATGACTGCAATGTCCCAGTCTTTTCAGGTGATTCAGAAGTTAAAAGTTTAAAATGATGATGTAGTAGCTGTAAGTTGTCATGTGTAAATTGACAGATCGTTTGCCACACCCACATTGTTCTGACAAAGGCTCGGCATGCTTGAATTACACACAAAAAGAAGAAAAACTCGGCCTAAATTGTGCCATCAAATGATGTCACTGACACTAGTATGGCATTAGTTGCCATGACGTTACCTTGGTACAATGATGGCGGTCAGTAACGGAACATAAAAGGCATGACCGGCGATACATCAAATAAGTTTACAAATTATCATGTAATAACTTTTATGAAATTAGGAAGATCCATTTTTTAAATGTATGATGGGCTAAGGAACAAAATAAATTATTTCTAAAATGTAATCAGTTGTGGAGTTTGTGATATTTCTGACAAGTTCAAAATACAATTTTAAATATTTATGCTGCATGGTTTATTATGGTGCTTCTTTTTATATACATTGTACATGTATTATTGTTATTTATTATGTTTTAAATTGATGATGGACTTGCAGTACAGGCTTGTCGAAAGTTTAACACTGAGCTAATGAATTAGTGTCAAATGGGCTTCACTGCTGTACCACTTGATGCCCTCTAACATTGTGTGGAACACTTATTTCCAATAGATATGGAATCGCATAAAATGACATTTTCCTGTAAAACGACATCATTTCGGGAATTTGTGACATTGACGTTTTCCAAAATATTCCGCACAAACGTTTAAGAGGTATTGATCACGTGGTGCAGCGGCGAACCTCATTGAAAACTAATCGTGGTCCATTGTTAGCTATATATCTTGGCAGCTGCTGTGTATCTCACGGTACCTTTTCAGTCGTTAGCTATCAATGTCTTGATCACTTAGTTGATCTCCAACTCTTTTTCGTTTGCCCAGTGTTAAACGTTTGACAGGCCTGTACTGTACATTTACATGTGTATTCATGCTTGGGTATAAGAAAATAAACTTTAATATGGTATTTTTATTTTCTTCCCCATAATGATGATGTGATAATTATGATGATAATTAAAGTGCAGATGAACAAGAATTCACATGTATTTTGTTTTATTATCTCACTTGTATAAAGCTACAGAATATATTCTTCCACGTCACATGATCACAAAGAGAACCTAGGAGATTGCGAGGATAATCCCAGCATGTATCTTTAGAATTTATAATTAGGATTATTTGTTAGTGATTTATTTCGAAAAACATGTCATGTAACTTTTATCGTGCATAAGACATTGATATGTCCAATCCAGAAGAGAGCAGACAAAGCACCTCATATGACATGTCGGGTGCGCCCGAGAAATGTCAATATGAACACTTGGCAGTCTTCAGCTGCGGCTGAGAAATCACCTTCCAGAGAAAATATTTTTTAGGTGATGGCATGGCATATACCCCAAATGTGTACCTGCATGCAACTACTCTGAGAAAACCCTTAGCCAAACCCTCTTCAGATCCCTATTCATTGCCATAAGTAGGTTTGAATTTCTGCAGTATTGCTTATAACTGGTGTTGTTTTGTTTTAATCAAGCGCAAAAATACTGATCCATGTTCAAATTGCAATCCTAAAAGCAAAGCAAAAACTTTGAAAACTGGCAAATTATTGTAAACCAAGTTTTATTCGTATGCTATTGCATGTTTCACGAGGACAAAATAATTGTAAAAGTTAATTGGCGAGAAAGTGTTTTTGAAAATGGTATTATTTATACCAAATATTCAACTGTAGTCACAAAATAGTTTTGGCAAATACATCGCGAAAGTTAAAATATGTGAATAAAAGTTGGTATGAGTTAAGTATGTGAACTTCCACTAGGAAAGTGAGGTCAGGCACTCCAAAAAGGTAAGCACTTCCTGTTTAGCTAGCTAAACCTGTTGCTTATAAATTCAAAATTTGAGAATAAAAAGAAAATGGCACTATGGGATGTCAAATATATCTAGGATATTATAGGTTGTCTACAATCTGATGGCAGCGTGTTTATAAACATGAACTGGTTTAAATAACACATTTAGATGTGATTAGCTCACACTTTAGTCGCAGAGCTGCCAACTGTATTTTGTATAATTACGGGTCCTACCGAAATCCGACCCTGTCTGAGTGCATCCCTACCAAAAGACAGTCAATCAAAAAATATGGTGCATTGTCATGTGATTCTTAGAGACATGGATACAGTATACTGCATGTAGTGATTTTTCAACTGCTACAAGGCACAAAATTAATCCACTACATCCTTAGTCCAACTGTGTAAATCACTAATTCACAGCGATTACAGATGGATTTGAGTGGTAATGAATGAACATTGCAAATCCTCAAACTCTATGGTCGTTTGCGGGTCAGTCCCCTTCTTCATGTCCAAATGAGGGTCGGACCCATGGGTTGCAGGTCAGTTGGCAGCTCTGAGTCGTTACAATTACCAAAGTATTAAAATAGACTTCCTGTATACTTTGCCATCAGATGGAGGACGACGTATAATAGTTTTGTATAGAGACATTATACTTATCAACAATATTGTGATGACGGCCATAAAACTTTTTGAGGACATTGATAAACCTAGGATTGCAATATATCTAGAGTCTAATTTATTGTGATGACAGCCATAAAACTCTTTGAGGACATTGATAAACCTAGGATTGCAATATATCTAGAGTCTAATTTATTGTGATGACAGCCATAAAACTTTTTGAGGACATTGATAAACCTAGGATTGCAATATACCTGGAGTTTAATTTACATGTATTTGTAAGTAGCTTGCTTAGTTATATAAGTTCCAGTAATGGAAACAAGCTCTACCTTAGCATATCAACTGTGACAAATACACCATAAACAGGAGAAACCGGTATTTTGCTGGATAGAAAAGGAAAATGATTTAATCTTGTCAGGGACCATCATATACCATTCAATCAATAAATCAATATTAAAGTTCTATGATCAGTTACCACTGTGGTAGCTCAGTTGGTAGAGTGCTCGCTCCGTGAGTGGGAGGTCGTGGGTTCGATACCCCTGACCCAAGACTTGAAAGTGGGTAGTGACTGTTCTTTCGCCAAGCACTAGGCATTATGAAATGAAAGTCACAGTTCTTTCAGATGGGAAATTAAAATAAACGAGGTCCCATGTCACTGTGGGCTTGGCACGCTAAAGAACTCTGCTGTATAATGCCATCAGCGCAACGCACAGCCAAAATTTCTGCACTTTCACCTATAGCTGGTTATGTCTCGATATAAGTGAAATATTCTTGACTGGGACGTTAAACATCATTACTCCACTCCACTCTATGATCAATTAACCATTGGTTTAGACCACATGATCAACCCAGGCCTTCAAGTTCTACAATAGTGGACTCATACAAAATGGTTCCTAATGTTTTCCATTATTCAAACAAATGGCACTGGTAGTTGATTTTAATACCTGTTACTGGTAAAAAATAAAGACAAAAATTTTTCCCTTTTCCTAAATCTTTTATTTCCTGTTGTTCACTTGTACACTTTGTATAGAATTAGGCTATAAAAATTAATTTTCTGGTTCTCGTCTTTATCAATAATACCAACATATTACCATGTGATTCATACCATCTGAATGTTTCTGTGGAATAATTTGGAAAGGTTTACTGGTACATTGTAAACTACAGGAAAATGCAAAGTTATATGAAAATGGTTGGTTGGTTGAATGTTGCTTAATGTCCCATCAGCAATTTTTCAGCTATTTGCGACAAGAATTATTTAGTTCATCTCTATGGATTAATCTTTGAACAATTTCGTGTTTGCATGTGAAGTACGAGTGTAATGTATGATCTGCCTTGTACTAGCGCACACTCAGGGACTTTAACGTGCTAGCTCATCGAGTCAGTACGTCACAGACGAGCGTACCATTCCCAAAGTCTATTATACTGATACCAGGTGAACCAGTAAAGGCCAACAGCAAGGAAATTTCACTTTCCCACATGTGGTCTAAGTGGGACTCAAACTCACAACGGTGAGATACCCTGGATTTGAAGACTGACATCTTATCCATTAGGCCACCGTGGCCCTACATGGAAATGGTGATTCTGTCCAAATATGGGATAATATGGGGTACCAAGCAGTATACCTGCAAACCTTATTTCAAATTGGTGTGAGACTAAAAATATGTGTTATCTGAAATTTCATTTTACAACTGTCATAACATTAAAATTTTGAGTTATTTGCCTCAGTCAAGATTCTTTCACTTTCATTGAGGCAGCAACTGAACTGTCAAACTTTCTCACTCTAGAAAAAGTCCTGAATGTGGTACTCGGCCACCAAAGCCCCCTTTCCATTTTAGCAATCATAGTGGATGAAATTATTTGCCCAAGAAAAACATCAACTTTGGCAAACAAAACCAAGTAGGTTATTACTTTTTCTGATTTTTGGCCTAGAACCAGAAAATTAATTTTCATAGCCTTTACAGTATAATATAATACAAAACTACTAGAAGAATGGCACAATAACAGAGGTAGATGTACAAGTATAATAATATCTGGACCAAGCCTGACTGATGGAGTAGCTGGACTTAGCCCGACTGACAAAGTAGCTGACTTAGCCTGACTGATGGAATAGCTGACTTAGCCCGACTGACGGAGTAGCCGACTTAGCCTGACTGATGGAATAGCCGATTTAGCCCTACTGACAGAGTAGCTGACTTAGCCAGACTGACAGAGTAGCCGACTTAGCCCGACTGACGAAGTAGCCGATTTAGCCTGACTGACAAAGTAGCCGACTTAGCCCGACTAACGAAGTAGCCGACTTAGCCCGACTGACGGAGTAGCTGACAGTGAAAATTAGAAGGAAAGTTTGCACCAACACAGTTAAAAATACAGTAAAACCTTGTCATAATGCCCCATGATCACTTTACCACCTCGAATATCGCAAAAGTATTTTTGAAGGTCTCATCATAATGCCCCTTGAAAACTTTGCCACCTTGCATATTGTCAAAATATTTTGAAGTCCCACAATATGTTTCATTTTGTGTTTATTTTTTTATTTTAGTCTTCCCTTGATCAATCCCCAACTCCTAGGCCTCCATGCATTCATTGCCAAGACCCAAACCTCTATGGATTTGCCTTCAAGCCAAATCTCCCTAGATTTATCGCCGAGCCTATGCCTCCCTTAATTGATCAAAAATACCCAGGGGTCCAAGGATTTATTGCCAAGCCCCAAGCCTCCCTGTATTCATTACCAAGCCCCAAGGGCTCCCTGGATTTATCACCAAGCCATACCTCCCTTAATTCACCGCCAAAACCCAAGCCTTTATGGATTTATCATCCAGCCAGGCCTTCCTTTATTTATCTCCAATCCCCTTTATAAAGCCAAAATTTGGCTAAACAAATGGTGGTGATGAAAGAAGATTTTACTGTATTAAAAGGGTCACGGACCCCGGTGACAGTAAAGACTAATGATTTACAATATCTTCATCCATGATTGTGCATATTTCCCTCAAACGCTTACCTAAAAGCTTACAAACACATCCTAAGTTGTTGCTTATTTTAAAAGCACAAGAAAAAAATATTAATGTAAATTTTTATCACAGAATAACATGTACGACAAAATCCTGATATAAATATATATGTACATTAAAATTAAGGAAAATCTAGACCTCCTGTCTGTCTGAACACATTGGAATATTATATTGAACTTTAGATAAATGATGCATGTCATCACAGCACATGTATATCACACACACACACACACACACACACACACACACACACATGTATACAACACACAAACAAATATGCAGCACACACTCACGTTTGTTCAAATTTCAAAAATTATATATCTGCTGTGATTCTGCACTAATAAACTGTCAAAGAAAATATTAAATTTAAGCCGATTCTATGCTTAAAACACATAACACATGAAAACACATATGCAACACACAAACACATATGCAGCACACAAACTTACTTTAGTTCAAATTTCCTTAATATCTTGACTAACAAACTGGCAAAAAAATGCTTAAATAAAGCACAATCTATATTTAGAACATACACATTACACATGTGATAGGGTACAAAAACACATGTGCACAAAAAATTACACACACATGCATATTCAGCTCACAAATTCTCTTTTGTTCAATATTACACAGTCAATTTTTGTTCATGTGAAATTTTTCATGTGAGTTTATCGTATAAGCTTGATTCACGTTAATTTCACATGAAATTTTTCAAGTAAAATTCACGTTAATTTCACGTGAGCAAAATTGGGCTGTATATGAAATATCAACGCTAACAAATGGCCAAAGAAATACTCAAATAAAGCACAATTTATACCTGAAACAAAATAAGACAACAACCTAGTAAATAATATAAAAATAAACATTATGTATACATATCATCATTGGTAAAATAAGTTGCATCAAATCCCATTTAGTCTATGACAGAAAAAAAGCCATCTATATGTACATGAAAAACATACTTTTTTAACCATTACATAAAAACATAATTTTAACCATTTCAACATACATAATTCATTCAAATGGAACAGCTTTATTAATTTTTTTCAGATAATTTCAAAAACATGGAAGCCTATAAATATATGTATACAAGCATTCCATATGTTTTCCCACATGATTTACAATATGTCAGCTTTCCATACATTTTCCAGATTGATTCCACATTTAAATTACATATGTTTTCCATGTGTATGTTCATATTCAAATGTATGCTGTAACATGTTTTTTTCCATTTTCTGTGTTTTATTTCATAATCTTTTTTCAACAATAACTAATTTCCCAATAAATGAGCACCAATTCAAAATAATTCAAAATATCTGTAAATGGACTGATTATTATACAGAGACGTGCAAAAAGTATTCTGTCACTTTGTAAAATCCTTCTTTATTTCATATAAAATTGTATGTATATAAAAAATTCTCAAAATTTATTTCTTTGTCAATTTTTATAAAATTTTCCCTGATAAATAAAAAATTAGTTGTAGTTTCTTTCACTAATTTTCTAATTATTGTCCGTCTTAAAAAATTCAAGAAAACATAAGGTGAACAGCATGCTAAATATTTAACTGAGATATAAAGCATGATTATATAGTAGATTTCATTATCTGTTGAATTTAAAATGTTTAACTATTTTTAACAACGAAACTACCTTCCTAATTATTTTCAGAACAAACTTCAACTAATTTTACATTTAACAGTGAAAAAATCATGGAAATTGACAAAGAAATAAATTTTTGACAATTTTTTAAAAACACATGGTTTTATATGAAATAAAGAAGGATTTTACAAAGTGACCGAATACTTTTTGCACGTCTATGTACATGTCATCCATAAATAACTATACAAATTTATATTTGCCACAGGTTTATATTATAAGTCAAATTTCATTCATAAAAAGTTTTTGCAGTATGTGAAAGTCATATCTTTACTTACTAAAGGATTTAATTGTATGCAACAAAGTTGTGTTTTCTTTAAGAAAACTAATTTTCTTGGAAATTTTTAGCTCACCTGAGCCAAAGGCTCAAGTGAGCTTTTCTGATCACAATTTGTCCGTTGTCTGTCGTCGTCGTCGTCGTCGTTGTCGTAAACTTTTCACATTTTCATCTTCTTCTCACGAACCACTGGGCAGATTTCAACCAAATTTGGCACAAAGCACCACTAGGTGAAGGGGATTCAAGTTTGTTCAAATGAAGGGCCACACCCTCTTTAAAGGGGAGATAATTGAGAATTATTGAACTTTGTTGGTATTTTTCAAAAATCTTCTTCTCAAAAACTATTCGGCCTGTAAAGCTTAAACTTTTGTGGAGGCATCCTTAGGAAGTGTAGATTCAAGTTTGTTCAAATCATGGTCCCCGGGGGTAGGGAGGGGCCACAAGAGGGGGATCAAGTTTTACATAGGAGTATATAGAGAAAATCTTTAAAAATCTTCTTCTCAAAAACTATTAGGCCTGAAAAGCTCAAATTAAAATGGAAGCATCCTGAGGTAGTGTAGATTCAAGTTTGTTCAAATCATGGTCCCCGGGGGTAGGGAGGGGTCACAAGAGGGGGATCAAGTTTTACATAGGAATATATAAAGAAAATTTTTAAAAATCTTTTTCTCAAAAACTATTAGGCCAGAAAAGCTCAAATTAAAATGGAAGCATCCTCAGGTAGTGTAGATTCAAGTTTGTTCAAATCATAGTCCCTGGGGGTAGGGTGGGGCCACAAGAGGGGGGTCAAGTTTTACACAGGAATATATAGAGAGAATCTTTAAAAATCTTCTCCTCAAAAACTATTAGGCCAGGAAAGCTCAAATTAAAATGGAAGCATCCTCAGGTAGTGTAGATTCAAGTTTGTTCAAATCATGGTCCCCGGGGGTAGGGAGGGGCCACAAGAGGGGGATCAAGTTTTACATAGGAGTATATAGAGAAAATCTTTAAAAATCTTCTTCTCAAAAACTATTAGGCCCGAAAAGCTCAAATTAAAATGGAAGCATCCTCAGGTAGTGTAGATTCAAGTTTGTTCAAATCATGGTCCCCGGGGGTAGGGAGGGGTCACAAGAGGGGGATCAAGTTTTACATAGGAATATATAAAGAAAATTTTTTAAAATCTTTTTCTCAAAAACTATTAGGCCAGAAAAGCTCAAATTAAAATGGAAGCATCCTCAGGTAGTGTAGATTCAAGTTTGTTCAAATCATAGTCCCTGGGGGTAGGGTGGGGCCACAAGAGGGGGGTCAAGTTTTACACAGGAATATATAGAGAGAATCTTTAAAAATCTTCTCCTCAAAAACTATTAGGCCAGGAAAGCTCAAATTAAAATGGAAGCATCCTCAGGTAGTGTAGATTCAAGTTTGTTCAAATCATGGTTAAATAATAGTGTATTTTCCATGCTGTATTCTTTTATATAAGTATTTTGATATAAAGTTAAATATATTGTTCATGAGAAATATATTAATTGTACTTGTATTTAAAAGCTAATTTTTAATGTAAATCCTGCTGTATTCTATAATTTCTATTTGCCATTTCCCGATTACAGTATTCGGCCTATGCATTTTCTCTCTTTTGAGATTGGTAGATTGCATGATGAAAATTTTTTTTAAAATTATTTCATTGGTTGAAATGCTGTAAGAAAAAGGTAACGGAATAAGCCGAGGCTTGTCGAAACATCAACCTTTTACGGTACATAGAAATACTTACAAATTGTTTAGTGAAAAGCATCGGTAGGAAGTATAGATTTCAGTTTGTACAAAACCTCCCTCCCCTGCACTCACTTCAATACTGAACTCATTTCGGCTTCTACCTAGCAAGTTGCTCAGGTGAGCGATGTGGCCCCTGGGCCTCTTGTTTAATTGGGGATCTTTACCGGCAATACTAGTAAATCTAAAAAAAAACTCTACACACAGATTTATTTCCTAATAATTAAATTTTAATACTATCCAGTGTTGTAAATTTTTTATATCTATGATCCCATAGACATAATTTTTTGAAGCATGTCGGACCTACTTTTTTATTTTTCGATGACGTCATCGACATATTGTTTACATGACGTCACATTGTGCAGGAAATGTTCATGCAAGGCTAGCTTCCGGCGATTGCCACCGGCAATCAGCCGTGTTCCGCTTTTAGATTAATGTGCCATTTTTTGTTTTAATGCGCTGGTTTTTTGTTTCATGTGTATAATTTAATAAAAGATTACATGAATGTTATGAATATTGAACTTATTTTTGAATTTAATTATAAGGAATGATTTAATTTTTTTCTATCTATTGGGTCATAGATAAAATTATTTGGTGCACACGTATGCATAAACCGCTTTGCGGTTTTAGGCTGCATGCACCAAATAATTTTATTCATGACCCCATAGATAGAAAAAAAATTACAATCATTCCTTAAATATTTATAATTCATTATTTATTTAGAAAGACTCTATTGAATCCAATAGGATCCAACAACGGATTCTATCACAAATCAGCACAACCAGGGTGTTGGTTCACTTTATCATCAGTTTTAAACATGTATAATAATTTATGGATGACAGCTTACATAGGCAGTTAGTTATATGTATAAATAAAATAACCCTTTATTATTTTTTTAAAAATGTAAAATTCTTAAGCAATTTACAACAGTATTTATATATCAATCTAGATAACCGTTTTAGCAAGTGAAATTATACTCCTTTATTCAAAGCAGTTTTGAAATATTTAATTAATTTTTTTAATGAAATTATAAAAAATTGTAATGATCATATAAAAATGCAAATTATGTAAGTTACAGCAGAAAATTCATAGAGCAGTTTGAATTTTATTTTAATTTTACTGAAAAATGAGTGATTTTATTGCAATATGTATTGATGTACACGTTTTCATATTTTGACATCCCCCAAAAATACATGGCAACTGGCATAAAAAATATACTGGAACATGTGGAATGAGAATGATACTGAATTATATAAACATAGTAATACTGGAATGAGTATAACATGAGTACAGGGTTCGTACAGACATTTGGACTCCAAATTTAAGGACTTTTTAGGTTCTTTCCAGGTTCTTATTTGCAAATTTAAGGCCTAACCAGAGGGACACTTTTAGCAAAAAAATATTGGTGCAAAGGCAACTAAATCAATCAAATGTGTCCATAGTAACAACACTTGAAGTGGTGGTTAAAGTTGGGCGTTCAATTGTGCCAGATACCTTTAAAGTGCACATTTCAATGTAACATCAATTAATTATCTATTTATATCAGTCTATTTGCAACCACTTAATACCGAAATACAGACACCCAACTGGCTAAAAAGGGCTTGTTAGGGCCTTCAGGATAAATTCAAGGGCTTTTTAGGGTCAGACTTGTTTTTAGGTCTTTTTAGGGCAAAACTTAAAATTTAAGGACTTTTCCAGGCCTGTACGAACCCTGTGAGTATGAAAGCCAAATGGAAAATAATACTGACTTAAATCAATGTAAAACAAAAAAAATACAAAAACTTCTTGTTATAAATAAAATACCTGAAGAACTGATACAAGAGACAGAACACCACAGATATAACATACTGTAGAAGAAAAAACGTTAGCAGTAGGAAACTTTCGCAGTTATGGTCTTCCAAACCATTTTGTAGCAATTAATTTTCACAATTCTTTACTGTAGATCAAGTGTACCAAGAGAAATTTATGGTACAAGAGTTGCCATAAACACTGCAAATATTGTTTTTCACGCAAATGAAATTCATGGTACAAGAGTTGCCATGAAAACTGTGAAAATATTTTTTTTTTACCCAAATGTTTCTTCTTTACAAATCTACTGCAGATGTAGAAATGATAGAACTGATGATATTTTATGGAAATATAATTTTACTGAGACTTTGAACCACAATTAAATGATCAATAAGTAAACAAAATAAAATTCCTTTCTAAATTTTAGAAAGGGGGGGGCATATAAAGTGAGAGTCGAAGGCTCGTACCTTCTAGGGGGTCCGGCCGCATTCTCCCCCGGAAAATTTTGAAAAATGGCGCAAAAATCCTGCATTCTGGTGCAATCTGAGCTGCATCAAAGAGGAAAAAAATCTTTCATTCAAAATGCCTGTATCATAGTATAAAAAAAGTGTTACAATATGTATTATTGGCGACATAAAGGGTACACCCCCTACGCCCCCTGCTGAATCCGCCCCTGATAGTGTGCAGGCTAGGTCTTAAAAGTAACATGTAACATTTTATTAACATACTTAACAGGAAAAACAAGAAACAAAGACTGAGCATGCTGATACAATGTACATCTTGTTATAATAAAAAATACTGTAATAGCTGCTATAGAGATCACATCTATATAAAGACCACCTGCCATTAAGAGCAGCGTTTTAACCGAAACACCCTCTATATAAATGCCACTTGCCATTAAGAGCAGTGTTTTGAAGGTCCATTTGCCTCAAATTTCAACTCAAAAGAACCTTTAATAAAGGCCATCTGTCATTCAGACCAGTGCTTTAAGATCCCTTTGGTTCAAATTTCAACCAAAATGACGGGTCATTGAGACCTTTGCATTAAGGTCCTTTTGGTTCAAATTTTAGCCAAAAAGAACTTCTAAATAAGAACCATGTGTCCATGGTGTATGTACAGTCCAACTCTCTCAGGTCCCATAGGTGGTCTTTATATACAGGTTTTTCCTGTATATTCATTTACTATTACTGTGTTTATAATAGCAAATTTTGCAAATAAATCATAAAAAAATAAAGTTAATTTGAATGAAGTTTGATAAAAACACTCAATTACTGGCACAGAATACTGATTGAAAATCATGGTGTTGTATCCTTGGTTACCATGGAAACCTCTGTACTAAAGATTAATGTTTCCACTAAGTGAAATTTACATCTTGAAATGAGCGATGTTAATATCACAAATATTAACGTTTACTTTGTGTTTCTCTCATTCCCTCTGTATATTAAAACCTAATTGCATTATCGGATCATAATTGACACCCAGCATGTGACCGATACATGACATAATCAATATGATCAATCAATGACATCACAGCAGTATCATGTTGTAAGGGTGGGAATTTACTTTTTCAACTTTGCGAACATCTTAATTTGGAGAAGTGTGATTAAATTTTATTGCATTATCAGACCATAATTGACAACCAGCACATGACCGACACAGGACGTAATACGATCATTCAATGGCACCACAGTGTCATGTTGTAGGGGGGGGGGGGGGAATTTACTTTTTTCAAACTTTGCAATCATCTGATTTTTGGAGCAGTGTGATAAAACTTTATTGCATTATCGGACCATAATTGACATCCAGCGCTTGACCGACATAATCAATACAATCATTCAATGGTGTCACAGTGTCATGTTGTAAGGGTGGGAATTTTAATTTCTAAAATCGGGATCATCTGATTTTGGAATAGTGTGATTGAAAACACAAATATAAGCATTGTACTAGAGATATGGTAATATTAGTAGTATAACTGCCATATCTAATCCAGGCAAACTAGTTATTCAGTTTGTCTGGAATAGCTACAGCAGTTATAGAACCACAATTACCATATGTGAACAGTTCAATGCTTAAGTAATGCCCTTGGTAACCTATCAGGTTGTATATAAAAAGGATCTTAAATAAAATGTTGCTATACTACTCTCTTAAATTCACTAAAACTAATTTTAAAGTTCAAAAGTATGTTATATTGGTTTTAGAAAATTGATGGCAAGCATTACTGGCCTTTAAAACAAGTACATTATATAGATGAATTTACAATCAGTAGTTATCAGTGATCTTTACCGCCGAATGACCTTGTCGGCATTTGTGGGGCCCTGGTTAGTCCCTGTGTATTTGTCAACTGCATAGATCCGCAGTCTGAATGCTAAATGACATTTTTACCGATACAGATTTCAAGTTGATGAGTTTAAAACAACAGACTGAGGCTCGTTTGTTTTCAAATGTTCTGATCCCACGGACATTCCAGTGTGATGACAAAACATATAGATGAGTTTACAATGAGAGAATGAGTTCTCGTTTTTAACAAATATTCTGATCCACAGTCTGAATACTACATGACAATTTTACAGATACACAGTTGATGAGTTTATGATGAAAGACTTAGTCTCCTTTGTTTCCAAATGTTTTGATCCCATGGCCACACGTCTTTGTTGACAAGATATGTTGAGTTCTCATTTTTTGTCAAATATTCTGATCTCCAGTCTAAATACTAATAATGACATCTTCATTGACAGAACACAATAACACAAGACTTTAGATTGATGAATTTACAATGATGATACATACATCTACTGTGCATAAAGGCTATTTTGAACATGGAATATTGTAAATTAAATTTTTTAATAAAGAATTGCTTGGAAAACTTAACAGTGCATATTTATTCATTAGTCAGAGACCTAACTAAAAAGTAATTTTTTGTCAATGATGCATGTTTTGATTAATGTCTGTATGTAGAAAAAATCACATTTGTGACAGAAAATGTTCTAGGTAGCTTACCACTTGGGCCCAAAATTACATGAACATGATGAATGTTGGGTAAAAATTTACCTTTCACTTGCATGATTGAATCAAGAAAAGTCACACCTGGATGACCTACATATATAACTAAAAGATAAAGCGGCTCCTAATTGGAGTATTTATACTTAACCATTTTGATATTTTTGAAAAAAATGGCAAAAATTACCGTATGCACACACTCACATAGATTGATTTAAAAAAAAAACATATTTTTTTCCACTTAGGTCTCACTTTTATGTGCTGAAATATAATTCAATTTTTAACAAAAAATTAAATTTAAAAATTTAATCGCCATATATTCATGTTCAAAATAGCCTTTATGCACAGTAGTTTTTGTCAACTACAGTCCAGTCATAATACACATCTTTCTAGACAATTCACACTGATGAATTAACAATGAAAGTATCCAGTTTTTCTAATCCTACAGATGTGTATTTCCACTGACAAAACACTTCACAATGATTGGTTAGTCACGTTTTTGTTTTTGTCGGTTGTTCTAGTACATGGTCCACCTCCAATAACAGAGCATTTCAGGTTGATGAGTTGATAATGACAGGCAAGACCCCAGTTTTTGTCAAATCTGCTCCACAGCCCATTTCCGCTTACATAGCATATCATGTTGATGAATTTACAATGGTAGGCAAGTCCCCATTTCCATCAGATGCTTTGATCTGCATTCCATCTCCACTGACAAAAAACATCACGTTGATGAATGTACAATGATAGGTGAGTCACTTACAGTTTTTGTCAAATTATTTGATCCAAAGATCATCTCCAATAACTGATAACTTCAGGTTGACGCAGGGCTCTCAACTGACCCGGAATACGCGGGCGACACTCGGAAATTCCACTAATGACCCTCATAACAATTTTCTCCTGCCTGGTCCCAAATTACAGTATTCATGAAGTTGACGTCTTTTAAATGATATGCAAGTCCCTATTTTTTTGTCAGATGATCTCCAATAGAAGAACACTTCCTGTTGATGAGTTGACAATGATAAATAAATCGCCTTTTTGTCAGCCTTTCTAATTGTATGGATGTATTATGTCCAATGATGGAACACTTCATGATGACAGGAATGTCAACAATTGATACAAAATGTTCTAGTTGACCATCACTGCCAACGACAGTACACTTCAGGTTGATGAGTTGATAATGACAGGCGGATCACCTGTTTTTGTCAGATGACATGATCTGATGTTCATAATGGTTCTCCAATAACTGACAACTTTAAACTGATGAATTGATAATGACAGATGAATCACCCATTTTTGTCAGATGACATGTTCTATAGTTCATCACCAATTACAGAACACTTCAGGTTGATGAGTTGATAATGACAGATGAATCACCCATTTTTGTCAGATGACATGTTTTATAGTCCATCACCAATTGACGTATTGCTGGCCACGCCTACAATGTTTCGACAAATGCCTGGCATGCTTGAATTACACACAAAAAGAATGAAAACTCGGCCTGAATTGTGCCATTTAATGATGTCACTGACACTAGTATATCATTAGTTGCCGTGACGCTGCTTAATATTGTGATGGCGGCCAGTGTCGGAACATAAAAGGCATGGCTGGCGATACATCAATTACAGAACACTTCAGGTTGATGAGTTGATAATGATAGGTGAGTCACATGTTTTCGTATTATGTTCCGACCCATAGTCCATGCCTTCATAACTAACACTAACGACATCCCCACTTACATTAATTAGACACTGACTCTGTAAAAAACAGAAAAACACAATGGTAAGTACAGTAATTAGACACTGACTCTGTAAAAAACAGAAAAACACAATGGTAAGTACAGTAATTAGACACTGACTCTGTAAAAAACAGAAAAACACAATGGTAAGTACAGTAATTAGACACTGACTCTGTAAAAAACAGAAAAACACAATGGTAAGTACAGTAATTAGACACTGACTCTGTAAAAAACAGAAAAACACAATGGTAAGTAAGTGAAACAAAGTGGAGTAATGGTGAGTTACCCGAGTCACCTTTCACTTATATTGAGAGTGCCCAAAGAAAACTACCAACTTTTGGCAAACAAAATTTTTCATGCTAGGATCTGCCATGTCTGATCCATACCTAGGTGGTGAGAGGCACTGACATCATTTGTGCTCAGGGCAATGTGCAGGAAGGGTTCTTTAATGTGCTACACCTGCTGCAATACAGGACATCAGATTAAAAGGTTTCTTCTGAAGGAACCTGTGACATTTATATCTAAATGCTGAGTGCTTGGCAAAAGAACAGACACTAACTATTTTCAAATCTTGGTCAGATGCTGGCTGCGGTTTGAACCCAAACCACTCAAAGCGAGCACTCTTCCAACTGAGCTACTGCAGAGGTGAAAGTTCATGTAGAACACTTTGCCATATTTTAAATGATTCACTACTGACCTGGTTTTTATGAAGGTTGTAAAGTAGAAAACATTGACCTAAATACATATTTACTAATGACCTGCTTTTTGTGAATGTTGTATCGTACACTGACCTATTTTGTATATTTAATACTGACCTGATTTTTAAGAGGGTTGTAAAGTAGAGCACACTGACCTATCATATATATTTATTACTGACCTGATTTTTATGAGGGTTGTAACGTGGAACACAATGACCTATTTTATAAATTTAATACTGACCTGATTTTTATGAGGGTTGTAAAGTAGAATGCACTGGCTCATTTTATAAGCTACTAAACCGTTTCCACCAAGTGAAGAAACATTAGCTCTAACATTGGCCAGTACTTCAAATATAAAACTATGCATGAATCCACCAAGTCCTCCCATCTGAAAGTAAAGCAAAAACCAAAGATATCATAAAAGAATTGAAGTCAATTTGCAACCATGGTAAATTTGCCCCATCAATTTTGACCCCACTTTCAACGAATTTTCAACAAGCTCCTTGGAAATTCACCCCCACTGTCAAAATCAAATTTTCCATGGGGCGAATTGACCTGACACCTCATAAAATGGAGTAAGGTTACTACAGTAAAATGCCCCTAAATAACTTTCAGGACCTCAGTGGCCAAGTGGTCTAAAGCACATGTTTACGAATCACAATGCTTCTCACTGCCTAGGTTCAAATCCCACTCGAGACAGATCCCAGTGTGAGAAAGTTTGTCAGTTTACTTGCAGAAGGTAGGTGGTATTCTTCAGGTTCTCTGGTTTTCTCCTTCATCTTAGGACTTACAACTTCAATATAAGTGAAAGAATCTTGACTGGGGCATAAAACTCTGTTACTAAACTCCACAGAATAACTCAGACATCTCACTTATTGCCACAAATCTAATGGGGTTCGCCGCTGTACAACGTGATCAATAACTCTTTAACATTTGTGCGGAATGTTTTGGAAAACGTCATTGTCAGATTCCTGGAATGACGTCTTTGCGGGAAAACGTCGTCTGATGCTATTCCATATCCATTGGAAATAAGTGTTCCACATAAACATTAGAGTGTGGTACAGCGGCAAACCCCATTGTTTTATGTTTCTTCTGAGTTTCATCGCTAAAGCCCTAATATCAAACTGAACAAATGATAACAATATACATGTATTTACAGGCTGACCAATCAAATTTATTTATTTGTCCAGAATGGCACATTTTTAGTGTGTAAGGTTGCCATTTAGGTACTTTTTTACCTTTAAGTGTTTGATTTTGGTACAATGTCCATACAAAAGTCTGAATTTTTAGTACATTTACTTAAACAAACTCGTAACAAGAGGCCCAATAGGGCCTGTACCGCTCACCTGGGCCGTAACAGCACAAAAACACACATAAATACTACATTTAAGGAGCAATAACTCTGATGTGGATATTGGATATTTAGATATTTATGAAACTTGCTACTCGCATCTGTGACCTTGACCTTCGAACCAATGACCTTAGTCTATATATTAAAATGATCATTGCATCAAAGTTTATAGTTTTCGAGATAATTAACCATTTTGGTATTGTTTTGCTACCCTAACCTTGACATTGGGCCCATGACCTTTTTCTATACATCAAAATGATTGTTGTATCAATACCTAACACATTCTCATATACATGCTTATGCAAAAAGCTCATAGTTTACAAGATAATGAACCATTTCAGTATTCTTTCTTATCTGTGACCTTGACCCTTGATTGGTCGATTATGCCGAACATAATTTTTATTCTTTATCCAGCAAGGACCTCTCACACCAAATTTCGTTCAAGTTGGTTCAGTAGTTTCAGAGGAGAAGATTTTTTTAAAGAAAAAGGCTTAAAATACAACTTATTTGCATATTACGCTAATAATGTCTCGACAAAAAAATTGATAGCAAATCCCGTTACATATGTTAAATGGCTATCTATCTAGTTTCTGTGTACCTAATTTGAACAAAATCGGCCCATAAATAAATCCACATTGACTAATAATAGGTTTTTACTATTTTTAGTAACAGTGGCAATATTGGATATTGGTGGATTATGCCGGACACAACTTTTTATCTTTATCCAGCAAGGACCTCTCACACCAAATTTGGTTTCAATTGGTTCAGCAGTTTCAGTGGATAAGATTTTTTAAGAATTAGGCTTAAAACGCATCTAATTTGCATATTACGCTAATAATATCTCGACGAAAAATTTGACAGCAAATCCTGTTACATATGTTAAATGGCTATCTATCTAGTTTCTGTGTACCAAATTTGAACAAAATCGGCCCATAAATAAATCCACATTGACTAATAATAGGTTTTTGATATTTTTAGTAACAGCGGTCATAATGAATATTGGTCAATTATGCCGGACACAATTCTTAATCTTTATTCTGCAAGGACCTCTCACACCAAATTTGGTTTAAATTGGTTCAGTAGTTTCAGAGGAGAAGATCCAAGTTTACGCACACACGGACACACGTTTTGCCATACCATAAGCTCACATGGCTTTGCCAGGTGAGGTAAAAATGGGGGAAATTCCGTCTTATTTCACCTTTGACCGTCCATTTATCCGCTTTTATGGTACAAATCCATCATAAAATGGATAAATCCTTAGAATTGGTCAGCCTGGTATTAAAAAAAATAAGGAAGAATTTTGGCAACAAAAAAGTCATTATGCTATTCTAGATCATTCTTCACAAATATTATAGGCACAGCACATATATCATATGATACACTGGTGACACTTTATTGTGTCCACCAAACAAAATGGTGGGGGCAGACATATAGTGTTTACCCCATTTCTTCCACCAACATTTTGTCCTCTACTTTTATTGAGAACTATTTAACAGATCTTCACATGAACAATCCTTGGATTGGATAGTTTTGCCATTGGCATATTTTGACCATGCACATGGTTGAGTACTTTCCAGTTGGGGTTTGTTTGGGGGATACTTTTGAAATGGAATTCCATTTCAGTCATAATGGGGTTCTCCGCTGTACCATGTGATACCCTCTAATGTTTGTGTGGAACACTTATCTCCAATGGATATGGAATCGCATGAAATGACCTTTTCCCTTTGAAAACTACCTCAATCAGGGAATCTGTGATGTTGACATTTTTCAAAACGCTCCGTACAACGTTAAGAAGTATTGATCACGTGGTACAGCAGTGAACCTCATTTGTTGTAACTTCCACTTCTGTTTCTTGACTAAAGTTTTTGTCTAGACAATTGCAAATAGAAATCAATGAAGGACCATAGCATAACCCGAATATCTTACCTCTCTTAGTGAAGTTGTCTCCCTTATAAAGAAGAAATTGTAGTTTCCAAGGTAACGATCTATCTGACCTCCTGGTACATATGCCAAGGGAGTTAACTCTACTCCAACTTTTTGCTTTGAAAATTTCTACAAATTGAGAAACAAATGTAAAGAGAAGCTGTCACAAGAATAATGTAACTTGCCTGTCAGGGGTCTCGCTAGGTTATTTTTGGGGCCAATATTCTGTCCCATTCACAATTCAAAATCTTATGGGTTCTATTCACAATCATTTTGCCAATTTTTAAAATATGGAAATTTCAGCTTTAAAACAAGTATTTTTGGAGGTTTTTTTTCACAATTTGACCATCATGATTCTTATATTCATAATTGCAAGGGCCCCAGCCCCATTCAAAAAAGGGGTAGAGAGAACACACACCCTATCTGTTAATCTAGTACAGTACTGTATATACATTGTACCATAAACAATCTTAACATTTTATGACACTCTGGCTACTGTATGCATTTTATAAAGCAAAACAAAAATTTATCAATAAAAAATACATGGCTTTTTGAGCATACTTTTCAATAAGAAATAAGAAAAGTCAGTCTATATATCACTTGATCTTTGGTCAAGCATTTCATGCATGTACTAAGACATATCAAGTAAAGAAGTCTTTCAGATAAAACCTTAAATATAGCAGTCTTGTGTCACTAAAGACCTTGCATTTTGCAAAGACCCATTAAGGCTCATGCCATAAGTACAGGATCGTAAATTTCAATTTCTGTAACTTTACCAGTCCTATAATTGGCTGGTTATGCCTCAATTTAAGTGAAATAATCTTGACTGAGACAAAAGACTAACACACTCTTTATCTTACTTTTCTCCAAACAAAAACACAAGTCTGCAAGTTTTCTACTTTCCTACATAATAATTTTGACTGAGAGATAACACTAATAAGGTCTTTACCTTATATCAGTACTTACATGATGGACTGATCTTTTAATACTTGTACTTTCTGTTTTCTGAGGTTTAGATACTGAAAATCAATAAAATAATGAAATAAAAACAATCAGTTTCCTAAATTCATTAATTTTAATATATTGAAATACAGTCCAACCTGACTTAAAAGCCACCTTTATATAAGGACCACCTGTTTTTACAGGTCAGTAATGTTTCCCAATTGTTCTTTATTCATATTATTTGAACCTGTATATAAAGACCAACTGCCCATTAAGGCCAATTTTACAGGTTCCCTTGGGTGACCTTTATAGACAGATTTGACTGTATATATAGAGAGTTGTTTGAACCAAACAAAAATTGGACAAATGATTTAACATGTTCACCCTGGAGGTAAGACAAAAGTTCACCTACACTTTGTTATATATACGAGACTCTTGACTTCGGCATAAAACTCCATTATTTCTTTCTACTCTAAAAGCATTCAAAAACAAAGGGTCCAAACAGTAAAGACCTTAAAAACTGATGCGCTGTGTCAATATAAGGGGAGAATCATAAAGAGCCATCCTTGTAAGATGCCTTCAGAGCAATGCAAAGGTAACAATTTTTTTGTCAATCAACCTATAGATGGTAAATTCTTGATATTAGTGAAATATTCTTGACTGGGACAAAAAAATTCAGATCAATTAATCCATGTCCGTCCATCCTTCCGTTACACCTTAGGGTACCTATCTCTTATCCCCAACTCCTCCTAAACCCTTCAATGGATTTTCACACAATCTTTGTGATATAATGTAGATGTGCACCTTCTATTTAGAAATTTGATCCGATAATTTTGTGAGCTTTGGCTCACAGTTTTTCTAGTTTGTTCTTACCTTTGAGTAAAGACTGGTTGTTGACATTATCAGATACTTCTTCCATTTGAAACATCATGTCATCTTGTTCACTGGTATCACTGTTAACTGTGAAAATAAATGAAAACAAAAAATAATTGAATTCAAGCAAATTCAGTGAATTAGAATCCCCTACCAGCAGTGATTTGCACTTATGTTTAAAGGGCAATAACTCCCAGAAAATTAAGCAAACCAACTGGGGTTAATGATATGCATATTTCCTATCAATGTTGATGCTTTGCACCAAGTTTCATGAAATAGTGAAACTTCATAGTGAATTTGCACAGACAAGAATTTGAGACAGATGGACAGATGAAAGGACAAGAGGAAAGAAGGTAGCTATATAATATATATATAGGATGAACGGAAACTCTTCAAAAGGCGGGGGATAATAATAGAACATTTGTTCTATGTAGTCATTACTGCAAATTAACTTTTATTCACAGCGATTAATCCTAAGTAAACTGACAACCTGTTTCAATTGAACAATTGGTAGGTAAGCACAAGCCAGATAAGACTTCAGGCTTTAAACAACACTTATAAATGTTAAAGGCTAAAAGAAAACTTCTATATATCATTTATTTGAAGAAAGCAAAAATTAAAGGGGACAGCTTTTAAAAAAATTTTTTTTATAAATATACAGAGAATACAGTAACAAACCTGTTTTCAGAAGACTACTCCTATTAGATACATGAAGATCTAGACTTGATGAACTTCTGGTCTCCTGGTCCGCAACACCAATACAAGCACCAGTCACAGTTATCTGTTAACAATAATAAACAATTGTTATTGTGATTCAGAGGTCATTGTGGCCAAGCGATCTAAACAGCATAAAGATAAATGTCCTTCTTACTGACTAGGTTCAAATAACAGTTTTAATAAGCAAATTTAGAGATTTGCACTTTTGTTTGTTCAAAGGGTCATAACACCCGCTCTCACTTCCTGGGGGAAGTTGTGTGTTTAACTTATTTTCCAGTTGTCAAAGTTTTTCCTTTGCTTTTTAGATTGTGATTTGGACAAGGATTGGTATGTTTGTGTTTGACTTTTTGGATTGTAACATGGACTGGTATGTTTGTGTCTGATATACATGTTTATTCTTTGGAGATATATTTGCTATTCATACCTGAATTTCATCATCTTCAGGTAAATCTATATTAAAATTAATATCATATAAACAGCATGGAACCATCTTCCTCAACTTAAAACAGATTTTCTGAAAAAATAAACAATAGAACATATAAAAGTTACAACTGAAACGGAATATCATTTCAAAAGCATCCCCCCCAAGAATAATCAATGACATATCTACTCCACCAGAGATTGTTTCTGCGAAGTTTCACAAAGATCTGTTAAATAGCTTTTGAGAAAAATGGGAGACAAAATGTTTTCGTTGGAATAAATGGAGTAAACACTATTTGCCCCAACCCCACCCCACCCCACCCCCAACCCCCACCCCCTTTTCAGTTAGGGCACATTAAATTACAATCAAGGGCTACAGGCTAGCTAACTCACTATATACAACTAATAAAAGGACTGATGGTTTATCAAATAATCAAAGTTTTCTTCCCCTGGGAAAATAGCTTTACAACAAACATGGTGGTCAAAGTGCCATAATTGAACTAATGTAAACTTCCCATAAGACTTAAAATTTGGATGGAATGACTTTTACAATTTTGTGGACCGTATGTAAAATGTATAAGCCCTGACAGGATAAATATTTTTAATTTGATGGGACGTGTTAGCAGTGTATGGTCCCAGTGGTATGGTTATTCAACGTAATCAATATTTTTTGGGATATGTTAGCTGCCCTACATACTTTTCTTCCTTCTTTCATTCAATGTATAAAAGTTCCAACTAAACTTATCCCTCCAAGGTTTGCTTCCCTCTTTCATTTTATGTATAAAAGTTCCAACTAAACAAATTCCCCAAGGTTTTCTTTCCTCTTTCATGCTATGTATAAATGTTCAAATTAATGTTCCCTGAATTTCAAAATTGATTGCTTAGTTGTGTGAAAAACAATGTGGGTCTAAGTGATGACAATCATCGAGATAGCTGTAGTAAGACAATGAATACGAGTATGGCTGAGTATGAAGTGTATTTATATAAGCATTACCTTAATTAATTTCTCAAATATATCTGAGAAAGCTTTCCTATTTGAAGTACTAGGATAAAACTCCCTTCTAAACACATGTGTGAACATCTGAAAAAAGAGAAGAAAACAGCAAATTATCATTACTAAGGAAGCTCAATTGGCAGAGTGCTTGCTTCGTATTAGGGAGGTCCTGGGTTTGAACCCTAGCTTGGTCTGACCAAGACTTGAAAATAGTTAGTGACTGTTCTTTCGCCTAGCACCCTGCATTTAGAAATGAAAGCCATGGAGCCTTCTCAAGAGACCTCGAAAACTGATGCCCAGTGACAGGAATGGCACGTTAAAGAACCCTCTGTGCACCTTGCCCTGAGCACACAGCAAAGGTAAAAATTTCTGCCACTTCACCTTTAGCTAGTGAGGTCTTGATAAAGTGAAATATTCTTGACTGGAATGTAAAAAAAAAAAAAACATTTCAACCAGCCTATTATACAATCATACTGGTGAAAGAGGGATAACTCTTACCAAGTCCACGAGTAAGTCATGGTGTTTAACAGCCAAGTCAAGATACGGCATGTTGGAGTAAACTTAACTATCCGAAGAATGACAAAGTACATGTACCTCAAGAAAACCACTAAGCCACTATATAAAGAACATCCTTCTACAAAACCCATGTTTCACATGGATGGTATTTATATAGATTTTTTCTATAGTTTACAAACAGAAATTTGGAAGGGCTTCCTTTAATACCCTTGATAAAATTTTAATTTTGACTTAAAAAGCCAAATTGTGATGGAATCATGAAGTTTAATGTTTCTGCAAAAATTATTTTTCAAGAACTTTACATAGAATTTCAGGGAAGAGGGTTGGGGAGAAAGGTTACAAAAAAGAAGTTTTTAAAAAATTTCTTACCTGTTGATTAGAGGTGAAGTTTTTACCTGATCCAGGCATAAACTGTGTATTACAGACTTCAAATCCCTCAGGTATAACTGAGTCATTTAATAAAGAGGCTATGTTCTCATCTTTAGCATCATCAACCTAAAATTGTACAAACTTATCTTCAAAGGGTCATAACTACCAGGAAAACCAACAAACCAACTTGGGTTATTGATATGTGCATTTCATTTTCTATCAATGTTGATACTTTGTACCAAGTTTGGTAAAAAATTGAAGAAGTGAAATTTGAAGAATTCTTTAATCGAGAAGTGTCCAACTGGATGGTTGGACAGAAGAGTGCCAGTTTGAATTTAATATCCCCTTAGGAAAGATGAGTAAAAAAGAAGTAAAGTCGAAGAATTAAGCAGTACCATAATTTATTAGTAAACAATTCTCTGCTTACTGTGTTTGAAAATCATCAAACTGAATCAACATAAGAAGAGTAAAAAGAATGTAATACTATAAATTGAGAAAGGTTCATATTATTTTCACATTAATTTTTGTGAGAAGAACACCACTCAATAGTAACATTTTCAGGAATATTCAGGGTTCGTACAGACATGTGGACTCCAAATTTAAGGACTTTTTAGGGTCTTTTCAGGGTCTTATTCGAAAATTTAAGGCCTAATCAGAGGGACACTTTTAGCAAAAAAATATTGGTGCAAAGGCAATGAAATCACTGTAAAAATTACTTGCGTGTCCATAGTAACAACACTTGAAGTGGAGGTTGAAATTAGGCATTCTGGAGGGCCAGGTACCTTTAAATTGCTCATTACAATGCAACTTATTAATTAATTTATGTATTTATATTTATCAGTCTATTCGCAACCACTTAATATCATAATACAGACACCCAACTGGCCAAATTCAAGGGCTTTTTAGGGCCTTCAGGATAAATTCAAGAGCTTTTTAGGGTCAGACTTGTTTTTAGGGTCTTTTAGGGCAAACCTCAAAATTTAAGGACTTTTCCAGGCCTGTACAAACCCTGAATATTTCATTTTGATATGATCAGTGATTTTGTTACATTTATTCAAAACTACCATCTGCCTTTTAGATTGAAAAAATTTCACTAGTTTCAAATGAAAGTTATGAAATAAATAGCTTTATTATATAATTAATAAATTCCATCTTTATGATTGGCTAAAACGGTAACATGTGACCATTGGATCTCACATCATATACCATGGATTTTCCGGTGAATATCAAATTCGGTGTACTTCATCGATTTTTGTTGACGTTCTCCGTAAAAAAAGAACGTCATCAATTAAGTGTACGCAAGTGATTGTGTCTTGTTATTTTTTTCATAGAATGTTGACGTTATGGCATTATCAATTTACAATGTAGTTTGTAATTGATTGTGTCTCATCCGGAATGCCATTTATTTTTTCATAGAATCAGACTTAAAAAGTCAGATTGATCTAACTAATGCGGGATGATTTAATTGTGATCAACCAGGTGGGCAGGGAAATCTAACATCGGTAAAATAGTTAGATTGCCTGGTCACAGGTTTGAGAAAACATTGTCAACCGAAGTGCCACAGTGGCTAAATTATATAATAAAACATTTATGGACTTTTTAGTGGTTGTATATGGTGCGATATTTACCGGAAAAATAAATACTGACCTCGGCTGTCGCTTCGATGAATATTTATTTTTCCGGTGAATATCACACCATATACAACCACTAAAAAGTCCATAATTGTATATAATGTAACTACATCCTGATATGCTTGCATTAGCTAGAATCATTATGGCAAAAACTTTGGATTGTGACAATATCTCAATTTTTTGTGGGTTAGAACAGTACAGGTCAACTAGATTCAGTTTGAAATGTAAACTGTTGTTTTGGGGAACTTAGGTTGTGAAATTGGGAAATTTTAAGTCCTTTTTACACAGGGGAAACTACCTTTATTCGGCAGTAATTATAGGCAACAAAATCACTGATGAATAATTGGAATTTGCACTGACATGTAAATACCCAGGGTTAGGGCATTCATAAAGAACATTGGGACCCCCAAAAAGTTGATAATTTCTCAGAAATGACATATAGTTTTACCTCTAGAATATATGTATTCTTATTTCCCGAGGATAGTTCAAGGTCAGATACGTCATCATCACTGTCGTCTGTAGTAACACTCTGTGGGCTAGTCTGACCTGTATCCTACAATAAATATTAGACCATTAATTAATAACTCCGAAAGTCAGAGAACATTCCTTATACTGGTACCACACCCCACCCGAGGACAGTTCAGGATCAGATAGGTCAGAATGTCATCAGTGGTAACACTCTGTGGGCTAGTCTGTCCTATACCCTACAATAAATATTAGACCATTAATTATTAACTCCGAAAGTCAGAGAACATTCATTCCTTATACTGGTACCACACCCGAGGACAGTTCAGGATCAGATAGGTCAGAATGTCATCAGTGGTAACACTCTGTGGGCTAGTCTGTCCTATACCCTGCAACAAATATTAACATGATTTTAATGGTTGCTGACTCCAGACGTCACAGAATACTCAAGTCTTTTACACTGGTACCATGACAACCAAAAATACATAAACATGACAAATTTCTGGCAATTTCATTGGTTGAAAAGTGAAAAACTGTCTAATTCATTTCTCAATAAACATGCCCATCATGCATGTTCTAGTTTTTGGATTGGTTCGATCCCCGCCAGGTCTGACCCAAGACTTGAAAGTGGGTAGTGACTGTTCTTTCGCAAAGCACTCGGCATTATGAAATGAAAGTCACAGTTCTTTCGGATGGGAACTTAAAATAAACAAGGTCCCGTGTCACGGTGGGCTTGGCACACTAAAGAACCCTGCTGTATAATGCCATCAGCGCAACACACAGGCAAAATTTCTGCACTTGACTGGGACGTTAAACACCATTACTCACTCACTAATTAGTTCTTGGATTGTGAGAAAGTTTTTCAGTTTGCTTGCCGAAGATCAGTGGTTTTCTGTGGGCACTCCAGTTTCCTCCACCATTCCTAAACTGACCACCTCAATATAAGTGAAAAATTGTTGACTGGGGTGTATGACAACATTCAAAATATAAATAAATAAATAAATAAATAAATAAATAAATAAATAAATAAAATAAAATACATGTTGTAAAATAAAATAAAATAAAATAAAATAAAATAAAATAAAATAAAATAAAATAAAATAAAATAAAATAAATAAATCAATCAAAATGAACAAATTCAATATACATATTTTTTACTTCATTTAATAGCATAACAAGGCTATTAATCAGAAATTTAATGTATTTTTTCACTTTTTAATGACATATAAATCCTTTGAAAATAACACAATCATATAAACTGATATATGACTGTATTGAAATTCCATCCATATGAACAGAATTGAAATGTTGTCACCTAATTGAATATTCATGAAAAATCTATATTTGTAAAATTACAATTACAAAATGTAAGAGATTCAAAAGGTGAAAATTAAAATGTAAGATCATTCATGATGGAGTTGCATACTGTCATGCCTGAGTGACTTCTTTCTATACGCAAAATATATATTTTGTCCCAACAAATGAATACATACAGGATTTAAAACATTTTCTTTCTGATATAAAAATCAAGTAAAAGTTATAAATTTATATATATATCGGTATACATTTATATAACTACATGTAGTAGGTGTATAGCGGTATATATCAGTATGTAATTACTGCCATGAGAAATGTGAGTAAATTAAGTTTAAAAATTTTGGCATTTTGTGAAAATTATTTCTGTCCATATAGTGAATTTATCACCACTTTAGAGCAACTCTCTTAGGAAATGTAAGTACAGTATATTTAGTTCAGAAAAAATTTGGTATTTTGTGAAAATTATTTTTGTACATAAAGTGTAAATATCACAACTATGGAGCAACTGTCTTAAGAAATGTAAGTACGGTAGATTTATTCAGAAAAATTTTGGGACATTTTTTGAAAATTATTCTTGTACATTATTCACATACAAAAAAATGATACATTTATTTTTGAAAAAAAACCTGTTATAACAGTCAACTAGGGGTAAGTATTGGAGTTTATATACAGGGATGAAGACTAGCAGGGGCCCAGTAGCCCATGGCTACTGAAAATCAGTGTGGGCCCCTTAATGTCTACACACTTTAGCTATTTATTACTATTACAACTTCTTTTCTGAAGTGAGCTGGGCCCTAACTTAAAATAGTTACGCTTCATCCCTGTAAATAGCTACTGAGTACTCTGCCAGTAAGGTCCAATCCACCACCCTCCCTCCCCCCTCCCCCCAACCCCAGGCAGTGAGAGCTAGGTGTTGTGATTATTTAAGTATGCTTTATGCCAATCGGCCACTAAGGCCCTGTCA
The DNA here is from genome assembly GCA_021292105.1 of Anadara kagoshimensis. Lineage (NCBI taxonomy): Eukaryota > Metazoa > Mollusca > Bivalvia > Arcoida > Arcidae > Anadara > Anadara kagoshimensis. The sequence goes on from CM037864.1 coordinate 11,619,849, forward strand.
AATGCTAAACACAGTTAATGTGCTCCTAAATCTGAATAACATGTGGGGGGAAAACTGGAGTGCCTGGAGAATATCATTTAACTTCAGCAAACGAACTGACAAACTTACTCACATTGCAATCTGACTGAACCTGGTGAGTGAAAGGCACTGTGATCTGTAAGCAAACTCTTTAGACCATTAAGCCACCAAGACTCTATCCTTCCCCCGTCCCAGCCTGTCCAAGCTGCAATTAGGTGCTGTGATCATTAAGCCAATGTTGTACACCGTTTGACCACCAAGGCTCACTCATGAGACAGATACAGTCTATAGCATTAATGTGTTCCTAAATATCAATAACATGTGGAGAAAACTAGAGTGCCTGGAGAAAATCAACTCACTTTACATATTTTTATACTGCATTCTTACTGAACCGAAGGTGTTAGAGACACTGTGATCTGTAACAAAAAACACTTAAGATCACTCAGGCCCCACCCCCCCCATCCCATGCAGTCGGAGCTACAAGTAGGTGTTGTGACCATTAAGCTAATTTTTGACACCACTCAGCCACCAAGGCCCCATCCCCTCCCCCATCCCAAGCAGTCAGAGGTACCATTAGGTGTTGTGACCATTAAGCTAATTTTTGACACCACTCAGCCACCAAGGTCCCATCCCCTCCCCCATCCCAGGCAGTCAGAGGTACCAGTAGGTTTTGTGACCATTTAGCTATTTTTTGACATCACTCAGCCACCAAGGCCCCACTCCTCCCCCATCCCAGGCAGTCAGAGCTAAAACTAGGTGTTGTGATCATTAAGCCAATTCTTTGTACCACGCAGCCACTAAGGCCTCATCCCCTCGCTCTTCCCAAGCAGTCAGAGGTACCAGTAGGTTTTGTGACCAATAAGCCCATTCTTTACACCACTCAGCCACCAAGGCCCCATCCCCTCCCCCATCCCAAGCAGTCAGAGGTACCAGTAGGTTTTGTGACCAATAAGCCCATTCTTTACACCACTCAGCCACCAAGGCCCCATCCCCCCCCCATCCCAAGCAGTCAGAGGTACCAGTAGGTGTTGTGACCAATAAGCCAATTCTTTACACCACTCAGCCACCAAGGCCCCACCCCTCCCCCATCCCAGGCAGTCAGAGCTAAAACTAGGTGTTGTGATCATTAAGCCAATTCTTTACACCACTCAGCCACCAAGGCCCCATCCCCTCCCCCACCCCAAGCAGTCAGAGGTACCAGTAGGTGTTGTGACCAATAAGCCAATTCTTTACACCACACAGCCACTAAGGCCTCATCCCCTCCCCCACCCAAGCAGTCAGAGGTACCAGTAGGTGTAATGACCATTAAGCTAATTTTTGACACCACTCAGCCACCAAGGCCCCATCCTCTCCCCCATCCCAAGCAGTCAGAGGTACCAGTAGGTGTTGTGACCAATAAGCCAATTCTTTACACCACTCAGCCACCAAGGCCCCATTCCCTCCCCCATCCCAAGCAGTCAGAGGTACCAGTAGGTTTTGTGACCAATAAGCCAATTCTTTATACCACTCAGCCACCAAGGCCCCGTCCCCTCCCCCAATCCCAAGCAGTCAGAGCTAAAACTAGGTGTTGTGATCATTAAGCCAATGCTCTACACCACTCAGCCACTTAGGCTCCTTCAACTTTTATAGATACACAAGAAAAGATTACATTCTCTATATGCTCCTAAATATGATGGTTTCTCCAAAACAAGTCATAAAATAATATATGATTATCTACAAAATTTGGAGTTTTAGTTACTTTTCAATATCAGTAAATTCTGAAGATAAATATCATAAAATCTTGTTATATCTACAACAAATATTGGGAGGGGGAGAGAGAGAGTAAAAGTATGTTCCAGACGTGGGTATTTATTAGTGAATGGACACAATAAGAAATCTATTTGTACAGATATATTAGGTCATGACAAATTAATTCCTTGATTTTCATCCACAATTTTGGAAAAAATCCCAGTGAGAGGTTTATATTATTAAATTATTTAAATTTTTTTTGATATTTCTGGTTTATCAAAAATACAAATTGGTTTAATAGTTCTGGAATACAATCAGGACATTGTCAGAAAAAATAGTACCAAAACAGAGAGAGGGGGGGGGGGGGGAAGGGGGGGGGTAATAATGTTTTATGCCCCTGCAATATATTGAGGAGGTCAGTTTATGGACAGAGGAACCGAGAAAGAGATAGAGAGAGAGAGGAGTTAGGTAATAATGCTTTATGCCCCTGCCATATAATGAGGTCAGATCATAGACAGAGAAAACTGGAGAGAGAGAGAGAGAGAGAGAGAGAGAGAGGAGTGAAGTGATAATGTTTTATTCCCGTCATAAATAAGGTCAGAGGAAAGTGAGAAAGCCAACAACCTTCAGTTAATGAACTGACAAACATTCTCTCACTAAGATCTGTCCCAAATGAGAGAGACACAGAGAGAGAGAGAGGGAGAGGAAGGAGTGGGTGAAGTAATGTTGTTTTATGCATCTGTCATACATTTAGGAGGTGAGGAGGTCAGTTCATGGACAGAGGAAACTGGAGTACCTAGAGAAAACCAACAACCCTCAGCAAGAGAACTAAACTTTCTCACACTATGATCAGATCTGCCCCGAGTGGGATTCAAATCTTGTTAGTGGCACTATGATCTGTGTGTGCTTTAGACTCAGCCACTAGGGCCTTGGAAATCTAAAATTAATTTTACATGGCCTTATATTCTAGATAATATAATTATAGTTTGAGAGTTAAGATAATTTTGACAAAATCTGGAAGCTGGATAAGTCATAAAAAAAGAACAAGTGAGTATAGAGAAATGAATGGGTATGAAAATCTAAGAATTAATTTAGTATGGCCTTATATTCTAGATAACACACATAATTATAGTACATTCAACTCTATATTTTTATGTATATTTAAATGTTTAGATTATCCCCTAATTATCTATCAATAATCAAATAATTCATAAATTTTATTAGAGTATAATTATCAGGATTTAAATACCGTACCCTAAAGTTTAAAGTCGAATCTAAAAGCCAGGTCAAATTATCAAAAAGTCAAAAGGAAGATGACAAGTGTTATTGAATATTTTGGAAAGTAATAAGAAAAGTCAGTTTTAATATGACAGGTTTTGTATCTCTTAAAAAGCTGGTTTTTAATCATCAAAAACATCTAAAGGAAGATGACAAGTGTTATGGAATATTTTGGAAAGTAATAAGAAAAGTCAGTTTTAATATGACAGGTTTTGTATCTCTTAAAAAGCTGGTTTTTAATCATCAAAAACATCTAAAGGAAGATGACAAGTGTTATTGAATATTTTGGAAAGTAATAAGAAAAGTCAGTTTTAATATGACAGGTTTTGTATCTCTTAAAAAGCTGGTTTTTAATCATCAAAAACATCTAAAGGAAGATGACAAGTGTTATGGAATATTTCGGAAAGTTAAAAGAAAAGTCAGTTCTAATATGACAGGTTTTGTATCTCTTAAAAAAAACTGTATTTTATCATCAAAAACATCTAAAGGAAGATGACAAGTGCTATTGAATATTTTGGAAAGTTATAAGAAAAGTCAGTTCTAATACGACAGGTTTTGTATCACTAAAAAAAGTCGTTTTATTTAAACAGTATAAAAATTGTTTTTCTGTAAACATTGTTTAGGATTTATTTTTGAATTATGATAGAGGCAAGAGAAGATATAAAGGAAAATACAGATTTGTGATTTTTTTTAAATTAGACTTTATAGAATTGTGATTATTATTTTTCAAACTGAGTTCTGATATGACAAGTTTTGTATCACTTAAACATTTCTATACAGTAAAAAATGTTTCTGTCAACATTTTCATACCTTTTTTAAGTATGTTAATATTCAAAAGAATACAGAAGACGTACAGGAAAACACACACACACACACAAAAATGTTGATATAATTTTGGGTTATTTTATTTCAAATTTGTTTTCCAGATCTAAAGTGTCCTATTTTTCAAAAAGATGAAGAGACTCAGCAACTTTGGAAAAATATAAATACAATGTATTTGTATTTCAAAATTTTCCATTTTGTTTTAAAGAATGTCATATTTTCAGGAAGACAAAGGGACCTTGTGACTTTGGACATATACACTACAATATACAATACTATACACATATTAGTATTTCATAGTTTTATTTTTCATTCTCATTTCGTTTTTCAAAATGTCATATTTTGTTCAAGAACATAGAGTAATATTGCAATTTTGGAAAGCAAGAAATATTAGTAATACAAAAATTTGTTTTAATTTTATCTCCATTGTTTTTCAGAATGTCCCATTTTGTTCAAGAACATGAAGATACCTGGCGACATCAGAGAGATATAAATTGGTATTTCAAAATTTAGGTTTATTTTACTTTGTTATTTCCAGAATGTCCTATTTTGCCCAAGATGATAAGGACACCTTACAACTTTGGAAAACTATAAATATTGTTTATAGTTTTTAGCTCACCTGAGCCAAAGGCTCAAGTGAGCTTTTCTGATCACAATTTGTCCGTTGTCTGTCGTCGTCGTCGTCGTCGTCGTCGTAAACTTTTCACATTTTCATCTTCTTCTCACGAACCACTGGGCAGATTTCAACCAAATTTGGCACAAAGCACCACTAGGTGAAGGGGATTCAAGTTTGTTCAAATGAAGGGCCACACCCTCTTTAAAGGGGAGATAATTGAGAATTATTGAAACTTTGTTGGTATTTTTCAAAAATCTTCTTCTCAAAAACTATTCGGCCTGTAAAGCTTAAACTTTTGTGGAGGCATCCTTAGGAAGTGTAGATTCAAGTTTGTTCAAATCATGGTCCCCGGGGGTAGGGAGGGGCCACAAGAGGGGGATCAAGTTTTACATAGGAGTATATAGAGAAAATCTTTAAAAATCTTCTTCTCAAAAACTATTAGGCCTGAAAAGCTCAAATTAAAATGGAAGCATCCTGAGGTAGTGTAGATTCAAGTTTGTTCAAATCATGGTCCCCGGGGGTAGGGAGGGGTCACAAGAGGGGGATCAAGTTTTATATAGGAATATATAAAGAAAATTTTTAAAAATCTTTTCTCAAAAACTATTAGGCCAGAAAAGCTCAAATTAAAATGGAAGCATCCTGAGGTAGTGTAGATTCAAGTTGTTCAAATCATAGTCCCTGGGGGTAGGGTGGGGCCACAAGAGGGGGGTCAAGTTTTACACAGGAATATATAGAGAGAATCTTTAAAAATCTTCTCCTCAAAAACTATTAGGCCAGGAAAGCTCAAATTAAAATGGAAGCATCCTCAGGTAGTGTAGATTCAAGTTTGTTCAAATCATGGTTAAATAATAGTGTATTTTCCATGCTGTATTTTATATAAGTATTTTGATATAAAGTTAAATATATTGTTCATGAGAAATATATTAATTGTACTTGTATTTAAAAGCTAATTTTTAATGTAAATCCTGCTGTATTCTATAATTTCTATTTGCCATTTCCCGATTACAGTATTCGGCCTATGCATTTTCTCTCTTTTGAGATTGGTAGATTGCATGATGAAAATTTTTTTTTAAATTATTTCATTGGTTGAAATGCTGTAAGAAAAAGGTAACGGAATAAGCCGAGGCTTGTCGAAACATCAACCTTTTACGGTACATAGAAATACTTACAAATTGTTTAGTGAAAAGCATCGGTAGGAAGTATAGATTTCAGTTTGTACAAAACCTCCCTCCCCTGCACTCACTTCAATACTGAACTCATTTCGGCTTCTACCTAGCAAGTTGCTCAGGTGAGCGATGTGGCCCCTGGGCCTCTTGTTACTTTTATTCCAGAATTTGCTATTTTCAAGAAGATGAAGAAACCTTGCAACTTTGGATAGTTATGGATACTGGAATTTCAAAGTTTTGTTTTTCATTTCCAGAATGTCCTATTTTGTACAAGAAGATGAGGACACCTTGCGTCTTTGGAAAGCTGTACATACTGGTGATGTTACCGCAGTACAGATGCTGGTAGATAGCGGAGTGGATATTAATGCTGCTGACAGGGTAAACTAGAACTGTCTGCGATGCTGACATATACCCCCCTCCCCCACAAAGGTTTCTTTATGGGGTCATGACCTTTCACCTATCCATCTAAATTTGGTACATGAAATGTTGTCTCTTGTTGGTTTACATTTGTGCTGAGTTTGATAAAAATCCATCCATAGACATGGAAGATATGGATGTAGTGGACATTTATAGGATGACCAGATAGGCAGACAAACAGACAAACAGATGGATCACACAAAGTCTATTTTCATCTAGGTTGGAATCTCAATCAGGACAAATCCTTGTGTTAGACAGCTTGTCAGAAATTTTCTTATCAAAGGTGGGTGGTCTTTTCTGGACACTCCAGTTTCCTCTACCATAGTGAACTGACAGCCTTGATTAGAGCAAAATAATCTTGGGTGCATAAAATCAATTACTGAACTCAATTTGTTATCATTGGTACACATAGTTTCTTACCCAGCCATTTTGATCAATAACTTGAGGGATTCAGTTTTTATTTACTTTGTTTTTTAGAGTGGAAATTCGGCACTTCATACAGCAGCATCTATGAAGAGAGATGATATTGTCAAAGTACTGATCAATGCTGGGGCAAATATTGATGCTGAAAATGAAGTAAGTCTGATGAACAATGGCAGGGAGAAATATTTATATTAATTTCTATTCAATATCTACTTTTAAGTTAATACAGCCCGATGTGCAGAATAATTATTTCCATTGGATATAGAATCACATCAGTTGCCATTTTTCCTGTAGAAACAACATTATTGCAGGAATTTGGGATGTCAACATTTTCGAAAACATTCTGCTTAAATGTCAAGCCGAGGTATTGATTGCATGGTACACTGGCAAAATACATTGATCAATTGAATGGGGTTTTATGTTTCAGTCAAGAATATTTCACAGGGCCCAGTGATTTTCATTTCTAAATGTTCAAGGCTTGGGGAAAGAACAGTCACTACATTTTTTTCAAGTCTTGGCCAGACCTGGCCAGGGTTCAAACCAACAACCACCCGCAAATGGAGCAATCAGTGAGCTACTTACTGTGCTATTGTAGGGGTCAAATTAATTCAAATTATCAACTAAAATACATGTATATTTATAAAATACCTAGCCGAAGTTGCATTTATGAAAAGTAGGTTAAAGGTCATAGAGGTCACCAAGGTCATCAGATGAAAAAAAAAAATTCGAAGTAATGAAACAGTTTTCACCACAAAGATTACATGTGGCAAATATGAAAACCTTATAAGACTCGTGAAAAAAATTGATTAATTGAATGGGGTTTACATCCCAGTCAAAAATATTTTACTTATAACAGGACATTACCAGCTATAGGTGAAATGGCAGAAATTGTGACCTTTGCAGTGTGATCAGAGAAATGCTTCAGTGTGCCACACCTACTGTGACATTGGCATAAGTTTTAAATGTCTCTACTAAAGGACCTGATAAATTTAAATTTTTTATGCAGAGTGCTTGGCAAAAGAACAGTCACTACCTATTGTCAAGTCTTAGTCGGACCCAGCCAGGCTTTGAACCCACAACCTCCTACACACAATACCCCTGTTGTGATAGATACTGAATGATGGTCATTATAGCAGGTTTTATTTCATTTTTAGAATGGACAGACACCATTACACTTGGCTGCCAGTAAAGGGTACAATTATATTGTCATGCAGCTGTTAGACGCTGGATGTGACCTAGACAAGAAAACTAAGGTACATTAACAACGAACATACCAATCCTTATTCAAATCACAATCCAAAAACCAAAGTCAAAACTCTGAAAACTGGCAAATTTAGTTATATGATATTATACAGTAAATCCCGTTTAAGCTGAACCTTGTTTAAAACTATGTAGTGATCTGCCAATCCAGTGATTTTGTTTGCCTAAAATTTCTACTGAATAAAGGTAGTTTCCCCGGTGAAAAATGACAACAATTTCCCAATTTCACCATTAAAATTACAAAAACAAACCAAGAGTGATATACTAGAACATTAAATTTAGTTGTCTTTTTCCACAAATTGTTAGATGTTGTAACAATACTAGTATACCTTCTTTGCAATGAGGATACTAAGCTATTCTAAGCATGTCATAAAACAGTTTGCTGTATTTCAGAACTTCAAATTTTCCCAATTCAAAAGGCAGAAGGTAATTTTTTAAAGAATGTAACAAAATCATTGGAATCTCATTTGATACAGCACTTGCCTTTACATGTAATTAAGGTGGTCCTGAATACGAGATAAGGGATCAATGGCTTCAAGGCTCGTTCAAGAATGAACACTGGTGGAGTAATGATGTTTTTAAACCCCAGTCAAGATAATTTCATTAATATCAAAGCAGTCAGATCTAGAATGGTGGAAGAAACAGGGAAGGATTCAAACCTAGTTTGTGAGAGGTCCTTTGATCTGTTAGCCTGTGCTTTAGACCACTTGGCCACCAAGGACTTTAAGTATCTAGAGGTCACTATGTGTGTGTGAGTAGGATTCAAACCTAGTTTGTGAGAGGTCCTTTGATCTGTTAGCCTGTGCTTTAGACCACTTGGCCACCAAGGACTTTAAGTATCTAGAGGTCACTATGTGTGTGTGAGTAGGATTCAAACCTAGTTTGTGAGAGGTCCTTTGATCTGTTAGCCTGTGCTTTAGACCACTTGGCCACCAAGGACTTTAAGTATCTAGAGGTCACTATGTGTGTGTGAGTAGGATTCAAACCTAGTTTGTGAGAGGCCCTTTGATCTGTTAGCCTGTGCTTTAGACCACTTGGCCACCAAGGACTTTAAGTATCTAGAGGTCACTATGTGTGTGTGAGTAGGATTCAAACCTAGTTTGTGAGAGGTCCTTTGATCTGTTAGCCTGTGCTTTAGACCACTTGGCCACCAAGGACTTTAAGTATCTAGAGGTCACTATGTGTGTGTGAGTAGGATTCAAACCTAGTTTGTGAGAGGTCCTTTGATCTGTTAGCCTGTGCTTTAGACCACTTGGCCACCAAGGACTTTAAGTATCTAGAGGTCACTATGTGTGTGTGAGTAGGATTCAAACCTAGTTTGTGAGAGGCCCTTTGATCTGTTAGCCTGTGCTTTAGACCACTTGGCCACCAAGGACTTTAAGTATCTAGAGGTCACTATGTGTGTGTGAGTAGGATTCAAACCTAGTTTGTGAGAGGTCCTTTGATCTGTTAGCCTGTGCTTTAGACCACTTGGCCACCAAGGACTTTAAGTATCTAGAGGTCACTATGTGTGTGTGAGTAGGATTCAAACCTAGTTTGTGAGAGGCCCTTTGATCTGTTAGCCTGTGCTTTAGACCACTTGGCCACCAAGGACTTTAAGTATCTAGAGGTCACTATGTGTGTGTGAGTAGGATTCAAACCTGCTGAAAAATGAATGATTTGACATAAAACCAACCAACCAATCAACTTCGGCTTGCACTCCAGAATTTCAGAAATCAATGAAGAATTTCAGAAAATCCTTAATATTTTGTTAATAGTCATTAATTAAAGGAGTAGATTGGGGTAGATTTGTATTGGAGTTTTACGCCCCAGTGAAGATTCTATCACTTATATTGAGGGGACCAGTTCTGGGTTGGTGGAAGAAACCAGAGTTTCAAGAGAAAACCACTGAACTTGGGCAAGCAGGGTTCGTGCAGACATTTGGACTCCAAATTTAAGGACTTTTTAGGGTCTTTTCAGGGTCTTATTTGCAAATTTAAGGCCTAATCAGAGAGACAATTTTAGCAAAAGAATATTGGTGCAAAGGCAATCAAATAAAAAAAAACAATTACTTATGTATCCATAGTAACGACACTTAAAGTGGAGGTTGAAGTTGGGTGTTCGATTGGGCTAGGTACCTTTAAATTGTCCATTTCAACGTAACTTATTAATTAACTAATTTATTTATTTATATCAGTCTATTTGCAACCACTTAACATCGAAATACAGACACCCAAGTGGCCAAAGTCAAGGGCTTTTTAGGGCCTTCTGGTTAAATTCAAGGGCTTTTTAGGGTCAGACTTGTTTTTAGGGTCTTTCTAGGGCAAACCTAAAAATGTAAGGACTTTTCCAGGCCTGTACGAACCCTGGGCAAGTGAAATGACAAACTTTCTTGACAAATGCTTTGATCTACCAGAGCGAGATTTAAACCTAGGCATAAAGAGCCATTGTGATCTGTATGCTTATGCTTTTAACCACTTTGCCACCAAAGTCTCTAGGAATAAATGGATTGCTCACTACAAAACCAAATATTTGGAATGTCTAAGTAACCAGTCTAATGGAAAACAAACACTCAGCATACATCTTGCATTTTAACAAACTGGTTTTTAAACATTGTTGTAGTTTACGGAAATGACAGCTTTACATCTAGCTTCTAAACATGGACACTGTGAGGCTGTTCAGCTTATTATGGATTACGGAGCTGATATAAGTTCTAAAGATGCAGTGAGTATATATAATGCTAACATTCCATTCCTTTTAGTTAACCACTGTGGTAGCTCAGTTGGTAGAGTGCTCGCTTGGTAAGTGGAAGGTCATGGGTTCGATCCCCAGCCGAGTCTGACCTAAGACTTGAAAGTGGGTAGTAACTGTTCTTTCGCCAAGCACTCAGCATTACAAAATGAAAGTCAAGGTTCTTTCGGATGGGAACTTAAAATAAATGAGGTCCCGTGTTACGGTGGGCTTGGCTGTATAATGCCATCAGCGCAACGCACAGGCAAAATTTCTGCACCTTTGCCTATAGCTGGCAACATCTTGATATAAGTGAAATATTCTTGACTGGGACTTAAAATACCATTACTCAACTCAACTCAAAATCACTATTGGCTATTAACATCTAAAAATTCTTTCAAAAAATAGTCTATCTGACCAAATTTGAGAAAAGATACTTTAAAAAGGTTCGTTTTCACAAATTTAGGAAATTTGACTGGTAACTATTTCAAATTTGTAAAAAAAACCTCATGATGGAGTTTTACACCCCAATTAAGATTCTTTCACTTATATCAAGGCAGTCAGTTCAAGAATGGCACAGAAAACCAGATGACTGGAGAAAACTGATACACCTCCTAGTGTAAGAAAGTTTTTTTCGTGAAGATCAGCAAACAGTATACAAACCTAGGTGGTGATAAGCATTGTGATTTGTAAAAGCATGCTTTGGACCACTCGGAAACCAAGGCCCCGGCAAATCTTATTTGGAGAGGAGTGGAGTAAAATATAGTGTTACTCCCCAGTAAAGATTCTTTCACTTATATCTTAAATCTTATGTGTACCTTTGTGAGATACAACTACTCAATTATCAGAAGGCAGAGCAAGGTCCCTGATTCAGCTTCCACTAACATTATTTCTTCATTAGAAGCATAACACAACCTTAAAGGTGGAAGCTAAGTGGCTGTGAGGTCTAAAACATATGCTAACAAATGGCAGCACCTTTCAGCACCTAAGTACGAATCCAACTAGAGACAGATCTTAGAGTGAGAAAGATGGTCAGTTCACTTACCGAAAGTTGTGGTTTTTCTTTGGGCACTCCAATTTTCTCTACCATCCGAGAACTGACTGCTTCGATAGAAATAAAAGAAGTTTACCTGGAGAATTAAACACAATTACTCCAGTCCATTCCTATATTTCTTGGGCACTCCAATTTTCTCCACCATACCAGAACTGACCGCCTCAACTGACTGACTGGGGCATAAAATGCAATAACTCCACTCCACATAACCTTAAGATTACTATTTTTCTGTATCTAGATTGACCGGAGGCCATCGGAATACTCAGGGTCACAAGACGTGAATGAAATATTTGAAGAATATAGGAAAAGACTTCACAGAAGACGTCCCTCAAATCAACGCAGAGATTCCAGAAAACTCTCAAAGCATAACCTAATACCAGATGTCACTGTAGAAAAAGAACCAATTAAATCCACTAAATATGACTCAGAATCACTCCATGGTTTATCAACCAATGAAAATGAAGGTTACAGATTAGACAAGGTCATGGCTAAAAGTATGCCAAAGAAATCAGTCCATTATGGAATATCAACCAATGAAAATGAAGGTTACAAATTAGATAAGGCCATGGCTAAAAATATGCCAAAAGAATCCAATCACAGCAGAGGAAAGAAATCACTGCACACTGGAAAACCACTCACTCTGACTAATTATTCACTTGATTATTCTATTAAACACAAGAGACGCATGCAAATGAGTGTATTTGATAGACTGACTAAAAAGTAAAGTTTCTTACTGTTATTGTTGTTATTCTTAGTAAAATCTATTACTTCAAGATTTAGATATTTGGTTCCTCATGCTCCTATCAGTGATAGAGGGTTTGGGTTCAGAGTGGAAAGTTTTGGGTTTAAACCTGGCCAGTCGTACTTTACATACCTTAGACTTTTAAAATTTATTTAAATTTATTTTATTTAGTTGACTCCATTACCAAGTGAGTTATTTCCCTTTGTATGTGGTAAAATTTATAACAGAAGGCAAGAAACACCTATAAAACTTTTGACTCAATTATCAAAAGTCCAAGCTAAGAACTGAACCAAGTAAATCACTCTTTTGTAAACCAGATGTATTATATCTACCATCAGTAACTCCCCAACCCTACATTTCTCCAGGGACCTCAGTGGCCAAGTGGTCTAAAGTGTGGGCTTACTGCCTAGATTGAAATCCCACTCAGGACAGATTCTAGAGTGAGAAAATTTGTCAGTTTGCTTGACAAATGTCCCTTTTCTGGGCACTATGATTTCCTCCATCATCTTTGAGCTTACTACCTCAATTAAAGTAAAAGAATGTTGACTGGAGCATAAAAACTCCATTACTCCAGTCCACTCCATTTCTAAATTTCTCGCTGTTATCTGTGAGATTTCCCACTCTTCAAATCACGCATCTGCCCTCTATAGGTAGTTTTGTTGGGTACCAATGTAACAGTAGGGAGGAATCACAAATTCACTTCCTCTTGGCGTTCCACAGCTTGACAATAAAATTCAGACCTCTGAGGTAATAAGCAAGTGCTATATCTCAAGGCTTAAAACAGACCTGGATCAGAAAGTCTGGTAGTAAATCACTCTTTAATACCTAGTGACCACTAGAACTAATATGTTGGCTTAGTTGGCAGAGTGCTTGCGTCATATGTGGAAAGTTGTCGGTTCAAACCCTGGTCAAGTCTGACCAAGACTGGAAAGTACATAGTGAGTAGGGAATAGGTAGAGATTGTATTTTCTCCAACTCCAAGTTTGGGCATTTATGAAATGAAAGTCACAGAATCTTTCAAAAGAGACCCTAAAACCCCATGCCACATGTCATGGTAAGTGTGGGACATTCAAGAACCCTTCTTGTACATTACCCCAAGTGTACTGCAAAGGTAAAAATTTCTGCCACTTTACCTATAGCTGGCGGCATATCAAAATAAGACAAATACTCTTGACTGGGATGTTAAACCCCATTCAATCAATCAAACAATACTAACCCCTAGACTAGCTTACCCCTGCTACAAATGTATTGTGGTGATATACATATACACTGCCATCTATTAATGAATATTCTCATTTATAACTTCCATATCATTACAGAATGACGGAAAATCTTCACAAAATTTAACTGAAGAAAACATCATCCTAACAAAGCTGAGTGTTTTTATCTTGAAAATTATATTTTTCCCACATTTTTATATTTTCCCTAAAATTAAGCAATGAAATAATTTCATGTTGATATCTCTAACAGTTTTTGTGTTATGCTTTGGACAAAATTATGACAGACAAACGAACAAATGTATGAACGTGACAGACGGATGGACAGAACAGCAACTATATGCTCTCCCTTCAGGGAGCATTAAAATTGGTTTCCCCTCCGCTGATTTGGAATTTACCGACTACAGCTTATAATTACTCACTATGTGTAGAAGATCGTGTATTTCTTTATTTCTTTGTACGGTGTCTGTAATTTTCTTCTGTAGAGCATTTAACTGATTTGTTTCTTTCTCCGTTGTTGCCTGCAATATGCAATCAAGTAGAGTTTAATTACAGTAGAACTTCGATAACTCGAAGTGCACGGGACTTCGATGATGCCTTCGAGTTATCGGGGTGTTCGAGTTTTCGAAGTTGAAGAATTACGTCACAATGTAACTTTCATTTCTTTGGGAGAAATGTTAGATGGTGTAAAACTGTTTACTGATACACTGGTGTAATATGTACCGGTATAACATAAAATAATAAATGAATTAAAATCAAATTACATGTATTAATTATGTTTTTATAAGGACTGATGGCGACAACAAACGCATACATGAAATACACAAAATGTGTATTACCAATACATGACCGTTATGCATTCAAAGAACTGTATCAGATAAACATATCCATGTACATTGTATGTTATAATCAACAAAACAAGACGCACATTTTATAGAAATTATAAAACTAGTGTGCCTACTACGTGTTAGTCATTAAAACCCAGCTTAAATCACCTGAAAATTTATTGTTGTCGCCAGCGGCACAAAACTCGCCTTCTACTGAGGGGGTACACGGTTACACTTCATCGCCCATTACGACACAGAGTACTAATCCTTTAATTAATACTAATTAATACAGTAGCAAAACCTTTGATCTGTACAACTTCTCCAATCATTAATCGGATTATACTGAAGTATTATAGCTAATTGTCGATTAATTACCGTGTTCTCAATGAAACGATCTATTGGTCACCCATTGTTAAAAATATTTCGAGTTTTAGAAGGTTGTTTTTCCTATTATTTTTAATTTTCCACCTTAAAATTGCTTCGAGTTATCGGGGGTATTCGAGTTACAGGAGTTTGAGTTATCGAAGTTGTATTTATATAGTGTATACAGATTATCGGTCGGGACAAAATTGTTACTTCGAGTTATCCGTGGTATTCGAGATATCGAAGTTCGAGTTATCGAAGTTCTACTGTATTAAGTATAATTCTCCTTACCTAAGTGGAAGGTTGTGGGTTCAAACCCCGCCGGGTCTGACTAAGACTTGAAAACAGGTAGTGATTGTTATTTTGCCAAACACTCGGCATTTAGAAATGAAAGTCATTGGGTCTTTCAAAAAAGACCTTGAAAACCAATGTCCTATGTAACGGCCAGCATGGCACATTAAAAAACACCCCTGCACATTGCCTTAGTGCACTGCAAAGGTAAAAACTGCCACTTCACCTATAGCTGGTGGCATCTTGATAAAAGAAAAATATTCTTGAATGTGAAAGAAAACCCCATTTAATCAATCAATTAATATTCAGTTTAATTATCTCAACATCTTGGACCTTAGCTCAGGTGAGCTAAAATTAATTTTTGTTGTGACAGTAACAGACTGCATGACAGATGGGTAACAAATATAATACCACATCTTGGCCTATAGGACAAGTGAGCTTAAATTAATTTTTGTTGTAAAAGTAACATGAATCGCATGGCAGATGGTTAACAAATGAAATAGCTCATATAGGCCTATACCACAGATGAGCTAAATTAATTTTTGTTGTGACAGTAACAAAGAATGCATGACAGATGGGTAACAATGTATGGGCCTACAGCACAGGTGAGCTAAAATTAATTTTTGTTGTGAAAGTGATCAATATTGAATCAGTATCAGATAACGGATCTGCTTTGTTTAAATCTTAAATACTACAGATTAAATATCAAAATCTGTGTTCACTTTACTTCTCACATGTCATATTATTATATATATATATATATATATATATATATATATATATATAATCTGTTAATGAGCAAAATTTGTGACACAAACACAGCTAAACAGGTAAAGTGTTTAAATGTCAAAAATAAAAATGCCTGGCAAGTGTATGGTTATACTATTATGGCTTATAATAGCATTGAACAGTAGTTGTTACTCCGAAGATGTAAATACTGACAAGTATGGAGAAGGGAAGGAAAACAACATGCAGCCAAGGTCAAAAAGGTCAGACGGCCTGCTAGCGGATCTGTTCCAACTGACAGTAGACCAAAAGATAGAAAGAACAAAACTCATAAAGGATGTAGAAGAAATGAAGAAACAACTTCAAAACCAAGCTGATGCCAAATCAATGGTTAAAGAGATGAAAAAATTGAAGCAAGAACTTCAACAGTTGAAGCATGAGTTAAAATATCAGAAAAACCAACAGAAGAAAAGATTAACAACAGAAATTCAAAAAGTACAAAAAGCTTTAACAACGAAAATCCAAAAGGTAAAGAAAACATTAACAATAGACATTCAAACAGTTAAGAAAACATTAACAACAGAAATCCAAAAGGTAAAGAAAACATTAACAACAGACATTCAAACAGTTAAGAAAACATTAACAACAGACATCCAAAGAGTAAAGAATACAATCAAAGGTAAGTATATAAATTCTAGTTAATTTGGTTTGTTCATCGCAACTAAATCTTCTAAGGTTACCAACGGTTTGATAATTCAAATTGCTTGGCAATTTCCAAAATTATTAGATGTTGTGTATTAACACTAATTAGTTGTAATTTAGCACTTGCAAAAATATTTATTTTATGTAACTCTTTATTTCAGCATGCATTTTAATAATTTCATTTGAATCAAAGTTGAATTTTTAAAGATAACCTACTTGGCACTTGGGCAAGTGTGAATAAAATTCCACTCATCATTTAGTTATTTCAACTCTATTCAGGCCAAGCTGCAAAGTTGTTCTATCTAAGTCTGATCAAACATGAATTGTTATATGTGAATTCCAATCGTGCCGATTATTCATGTACCTGGAAATTGTAAATTCATGTTGGTCACATGATGAGACCTAATGACCCTATAGTATAAGTTAACATAGTTTGTAAGTATCTGGTACAGAATGATAAAGGAGTCAGTAGAAAACATACCAGGCCAGGTGAGACGTCAGCAGACTGACCTTGAATCTTTCTGCTATCTGCTGTATGTAACAGGGTTTCCAGTAAAAATTCAGTCATATTTGTAACGGGGATGAATTGTGAGACTGTCATCTTAGGTTTGGTTGCCTTGGACAACAGCAGAACACAGGTCATCCTTGATACATCTGGATAATAGATTTGTCTGTTACAAAAACACACATGAAATAACTGTATACTAAACTATGTCTCTTTTTTCTATTTCATTTTTAGATAACCATGTAAAGGTGTCTTTTAATGCAAGAGTAACACAGTTCATTAAGCTTACAAAAGGCAGTATTATTCCTTATGATCAAGTGCTTCACAATGAAGGAAATGGATTCAATGCAAATAAAAGTGTCTTCAATTGTCCAATTGGCGGCGTATACATGATATCTGCTAATTTTGAGGTCTACAACACTAAAGTCTTATCATGTTTAAAGAAAAACAACGAAACTATTGGGGTCATCAGCAAAGGGTCAACATATCATCTCTGGAGTTCAAATTCCGTAACAGTTGTGACCCGTCTTTATAAAGGTGATCGAGTGTATGTACAAACTCTCTCTAAAACTTTTATTAATACTGCTTCATATTTCAGTGGCATCTGGATTTCAAAATAATTAAATTACTTTTTGTCTTCATAACTCATTCAATTTGTTGATTTGTTTATTTGTTATATATTTATTTATTTTTTATTTATTTGCTTATTTTTTTCTGTTTGGCAAAAGTAAAAAAAGTCTAAATTTGTTCACTTTGCATTGAGTATTTCAATGAATGATGATTTTGATGAATAAATTCAAATCGGTGACAAATTAGTTGTATATTCTTTATCTTTGTGTGTCTGCATGGTGGGAATGTATGGACAGAGGTGTGTGTGTGTGTGTATTAATTAAATCATCAAAAACATTAATTCATGTCAAAATCACAATCCCAAAGCAATGTAGAAAATGGCAAATAAAGTTAAACATGTGAACCTCCACAAGATAAGGCCAGGTGCTCTAGAAGGGTAAGCGCCTCCTGTTAAGCTAGCTATACCTGTTATTTGTAATAAATTAAATATCTTTATCAGTCTTTCTTAACATGACAAAGTTATAATGCAAATGCAAAACATTTGGCAAAAGAAAATTTTCACCAGGGATCAAGCACATGACCTCTGTGAGTAATGAGTAGTGAGGTTCTTCTTTTGTGCCACACCTACTATGACACAGGCTACAAGTTTTTATGATTATTTTAGAATACCATGTGAGGTTCATTTCTTAATGTTGTGTGCATGTAAAGAATTAACGTATTGTCGGCCACGCCGACAATGTTCCGACACTGGCCGCCATCGCGGTACCAAAGCAGAGTCAAGGGAACTAATGACGTACTAGTGTCAGTGTGACATCATTAAACGGCACAATTCAGACCGAGTTTTTATTCTTTTCGTGGCTAATTCAACATGCCGGACCTTTGTCAGAACATTGTGGGTGTGGATGGCGATCCGTCAATTGTCACAATCAACTGTAAATCAGAAAATTTTTGCACTAGTTAATTGTTACAAGGATTATCATTTCAAAAGACTTGATTACTTTTAATTTAGCATTGTCTGACGATGGTCAGTATTAATATAAAAGTGAATTATATATCAAAACAAAATATCTTGTTACTTCCAAAATTACACGGAAATAACATGAACAAAAATTTCCCGATTTACAGCATTTCCAAGCTTGTCAGTTTTTTTGCCGTTAGCTTGCCCGTAGTTTTCCTCCACCAGCTTGAAACTGTCCACATAAAAGGAAAAATCTTGAATATACAACATAATAGCTCCCCTTTGCTACCAAAACAACATCACACCGTTCCAAAACCAAAGAATCTTGACTGGGTCAAAGAATGCCAGACTCCACTTTACTGCACTAATAAAACCCCATACCTCCATTACATTACAAACAACCTGCACTGACAGGTCTTTATGTGACAAAGTTTGTCACTTGTTTGCAAGATTCTCAGTTAGTTCGTTTGCTTGCAGATAATCAGTAGTTTTCTCCAGTTATTCAGATTTCCTCCACTGTGTATGAACTATCCATATCAATGAAAGAATCTGCACCATAGATTCCCTAGACTACCAAAGCAATATAACACCATTCGACTACCAAAGAATCTTGACTGGATCATATGAGATAGAACTCACCTTCACTGTACTAACAAAACACCATAACTCTGTTACATTACCAACAGCCCACTCCGACAGTTCCCTGTGTGACAAAGTTTGTCGATTATAAGCAGAAGAATGTGGTTTTCTGCAGGTACACAAGTTCTCCTATCATTTTACAGCCGACAGCTTTGATAAACATGTAAAAGAAAGAATCTTGACTGGGGCATACACCATCATAACTAAATCCACTCTTAACCTACCCCCTCCATTCTCAAAAGTAGCAGATGCAAGATAAATTCAATGTGTGTGTGTGTGTGTGTGTGTGTGTGTGTGTGTGTGTGTGTGAAAAACCAGAGTCCCACTATGGTCTTACCTCAGGACATAGTATTAATAAAAAACATAAAGGTTGAATTTTGATTGTACTGAAGTTAGTGGGTAATAACAACTTCGGCTGGTCATACACAAATTGAATAATTGATAAAGCTATTCCTGAAAAATAAATAATTCGAATACAATAGAAGTTTAACCCTAATATTCACAATCTTTCAACTCTTGGAACATCAAAAGGCCCAAAATAAGTCCAAAAATACTATTTTCGGTAACACAGGGAATAATCTGCCCATCAAAATTCAATAGTTATAATGTTTTAACTCTAGGAATGCGAAAGGGTCCAAAATAGGTCCCAAAACTTTCAACAGTTGATCCTCCCTTTACTTTTAAAAAACAGGGTTAGACGTTTGGAATTCTAGAACAAACATTTCTTTAAAATTACAAATTTGGTAATTACATTTCACAATGTTAAATTTTTTTTTAAATAATTCTGTCTATAAAAGTGACTTTTGATGCATTCAGATTTCGTGTTTGAAAATAAAGTTGTCCATTGGCATTGAATTGCACACCTGAGAATAAGAAGTGCAATGGTGATGATGTTGTGGGCTCATTTTTAATGCAAGTTATTCATTATTAGCACAGTGAGACTGAATAGCATGACCTTGAAACATATATCAAAACCGCTGTAATGCCTACATACATGTACTCCCCAAATACAGGCCTATTGAAAAAATTTATAATTTTCCAGATAATACAGCATTTTGTACTGGAAATAATGACCATAAAATATATACCACAATAACTGCAGTGTCAATGATTACAATAGTCAGATATTTTATATACTTTTATCAAAAGCTTAAAATTTTCAAGATAAATAAGCATTTTTTTATTGTAATTTATCCATGGCCTTGACCTTGGACCCAATGACGTTGAAACGTATATCAAAATGACTCCTATGCTAATGGCTACAATATTCAAATAAACATGCCAATACTAAAAGTTTATAGGTTTCAAGATAATTAAGCATTTAAGTTTTTTCAGTGACCTTGACCTTTGACCCCATTACCATGAAACATATAACAAATTGAGTACTGTTTTAATGGTTAAATACTCTAATATACATGTCCATACAAAATGTTAATAGTTTTCAAGATTATTAAGAACATATATATTGTAAGTATTAGGTCATTGTGACCTTGAATGTAGGTCAAGGTCAACTACTATCTAAGTACAGCATCACATCCTGATGCTATATTTGAGGTTTCAAGTTTCTGTGCCATATGTTTCATAACAAGAAGATGTTTCAAAATTTTATTATTTAAGGTCACTGTCACTTTGAATGAAGATCAATGTCAACCAACTTTTCAAACTTTGTAGGACACCATGTGCTGATACTTTACATGAAATTCCATGCTGATGGGACTCTTAGTTCATGACAAGAAGATGTTTGAAGATTTTAATATTTTAGGTCATTGTGACCTTAAATGAAGATCAATGAAGATCAAGTTCAACCTGTTTTGTAAATTTGGTAAGACATCGAGTGCTCATGCTTTTATATGAAGTTTCAAGCTTCTGGACCTTTTGGTTTATGACAAGATGTTTAAAAATTTTACTATTTAAGGTCCCATATACCTTGAATATGGGTTGATGTCAACCAGTTTCGCAAATTCAGTAGAACTTCACCCTTCAATGTTATAAATGAAGTTTCAAACTCCTGCATATTTTGGATCGGGACAAAAAGATATTTATAGGATTTACTACTTTAGGTCAGTGACATTGAATATAGGTCATGGTCAACCAGCTTCACAAACTTGGTAGAACTTCATGTTCTGATGCCATATATGAAGATTTTAAGCCCCAAGGCAAAAAAAGATGTTTTAAGGTTTACTTCTCTAAGTCATTGTGGCCTTGAATAAAGGTCAAGGTTAAGCAACTTTGCAAATTTGTCTTGATAACATTTTTGAAGTTTCAAGCTCCTATGGCTTTTGATTTATGACAAAAAGACGTTTTAAGGTTTTACTACTTTGGGTCACTATGACCTTGAATGTAGGTCATGGTCAACCAGCTTTGCAATCTTGGTAGAGCTTCATGTACTGATGCTATATATGAAGTTTCAAGCTCATAGGTCTTTTAATTAATGACAGGATGTTTAAAAGTTTTTATTGCTTGAGTCACTGTGGCCTTGAATGTAGGTCAATGCCATCCGGCTTCAAAAACTTGGTAGAGCTTTATGTCCTGATGCTATATATAGAATTTTAAGCTCATAGGTATTTTGGTTCCTTACAAGAGGATGTATATAGTCATTGTGACCTTGAATGTAGGTCAAGCTCCAAACATTTCACAAACTTAAAATGGCTTTGTTTACACCACACATTGACAAACAATAATCACTAAGGAACATCTATATAAAGTGTTAAAAGTTGAAAATCCAAACAACAATCACAATAGGTCACCTTCAGCCTTTGCCTCAGGTGAACTTAAAATACACTGACCTTTGGCAAGTGAACTAACAAACTTTCTCACCCCAGGATGTGCCCTGATTTGGAATCAAACCTAGTTGGTGAGAGGCATTAAGACGTAATTCCTGACAAAGGGCATTGAAGAGTGCATGACTTCTTCTTTACGTCTGGGCCAACAGCTCAGTTGAGCTTAAACTAACTTTTGTTGTGAAAGTAACAAAGAGTGCAAAAATGATGTTTAAGAAATGTAATAGCTCATATTGGCCTACAGCTCAGGTAAGCTAAAATTAATTTTTCTTGTGACAGTATCAAAGAATGCATGAAAGATGGGTAACAATGTATGGGCATACAGTACAGGTGAGCTAAAATTAATTTTTGTTTTGAAAGTGATCAATATTGAATCAGCATCAGATAACGGATGTGTTTAGTTTAAATCTTAAATACTACAGATTAAATATCAAAATCTGTGTTCACTATTACTTCTCACATGTCATATATATATATATATATATTATATATATATATATATATATATATATATATATATATATATATATATATATATATCTGTTAATGAACAAAATTTGTGACACAAACACAGCTAAACAGGTAGTTTAAATGTCAAAAATAAAAATGCCTGGCAAGTGTATGGTTATACTATTATGGCTTATAATAGCATTGAGCAGTAGTTGTTACTCTGAAGATGTAAATACTGACAAGTATGGAGAAGGGAAGGAAAACATGCAGCCAAGGTCAAAAAGGTCAAATGGACTACTAGCCGATCTGTTCCAACTGATGGCAGACCAAAAGATAGAAAGAACAAAACTCATAAAGGATGTTGAGGAAATGAAGAAACAACTTCAAAACCAAGCTGATACCAAATCAATGGTTAAAGAGATGAAAAAATTGAAGCAAGAACTTCAACAGTTGAGGCATGAGTTAAATTATCAGAAAAATGAACAGAAGAAAAAATTAACAACAGAAATCCAACAAGTAAAGAAAGCTATCAAAGGTAAGTGTATAAGTTCAAGTTAATTCATCAGAGGTAAGTGTGTAAGATTTGTTAATCACAACTAAAATATTTGTTTTAGCACCAAGATGTGAAAATGTTCTCTGCAATTTAATGTCTGAGAACATTGTTGCCAATGGTAACACCAAACAGGCCTCTGAATTTTTTTTTATCAAATTGTTTGGTAATGTACTCAAATATTTTTTTATCAAATTGTTTGGCAATGTGCTTTGAAATTTTTTATCAAATTGCTTGGCAATGTGCTTGGATATTTTTTTCAAACTCCTTAGCAATGTACTAAGTAATTGTGTGTTGTGTCTCATGGACTTGTGCTTCTATAGTCATGGACTTGAGATCCAGCTGGGCTGAGCAAAATGTTTCTTATTTCACATGGCCCCTGTCTACTCTGCTGCTAAATAAATATGTTGTAGGTTAAAGAGTGATGGACTGACAACCTAGAACACCCCCACCCCACCTTGACTAGTCTCCTTTTAAGTTTAGGTCATAGCAGAAGTGAATCATTTTTGTATTATTGGAGAAGATAGAAGGGTATAATCTCATTTCATATAAGAAACCAATGGGCCTATTGCTCACCTGAGAGCAAATCAATTTTTTATTACATTATGACATAAAAGGTCATACACATCAAACTTTGTCTATTATCTCTTGCAGTTATGTCCATTATACATGGGGACAAATCCATGTGAAAACATCGTCATTGTACATTTATTGTTTTGTGTGATTTTGTGTGAGGTTATTGCCAAGAACATGTGATTCAATTGAAAGCTTCTATAATATGTCTCACTTTTTACTTCATTTTCAGATAACAATGTCAAGGTGTCATTTCATGCAAAACTGACAAAGCACCTGATACTTGGAAAAGACAGTATTGTTCCATATGATCAACTGTTTCACAATGAAGGAAACGGATTCAATGTGAATAAAGGTGTCTTCCTCTGTCCAATAGATGGCGTATACATGATATCTGCTAGTTTAGAGGTCCTCAATACCAGAGTCATATCAATTTTAATGAAAAATGGAAAAGAAATTGGAGGTATAACTAAAGGGTCACCATCAAATGCTTGGAATACAAATTCTGTAACAGTTGTGACCCGTCTTCGTAAAGGTGATCGAGTGTGGGTACAAAATTATCATAAGGCTGAAATTTCGGGAGTTTCACATTTCAGTGGTGTCTGGATATCGAAATGATTGAATTAAATTGTCTTCATTCTGGCTGACTAAAAATTATTCAATTTCATTTTATTTTATTTATTTATTTATTTTATTTATTTATTTATTTATAAGTACCATTGTGGCTTAGTGGACTAAACACTGGCTTATTCATCATTTAGGCTCGAATCCAACTCTGGCATATTTTGATGTGAGAAAGTTTGTCAGTCGTGTTCTCCAGATAATCTGATTTCCTCCATCTAGGAACTGTTTATATAAATGAAAGAATCTTGGGCAAAGGACACCACAGGTCTACTCCACTACCAAAACAATATACAGTCAAACCTATCTATAAAGACCACCCAAGGGGACCAGTAAAAGTGGCCTTTATAGGCAGGAAACCCTTGTATACAACTTCAAAAATATGAATAAAGAGCTATTGGGATAAAATTTTACTGGCCTTTATAAGCAGGTGGCCCTTTATTAAAGGTGGCATTTAACATAGGTTTGACTGTAACACCATTCCATTACCAAAGAATCTTAACTGGGTCATAGAACACAGATATCCCCTTCACTTCACTAACAAAACTCCATAACTTCATTTCACTAACAATTACTTAGGTATTCAAGCACACTTTTGAGAGAAAATTCTGTCAATTTCCTTGTAAAAGTTGGTGGTTTTCTCACATAGGGATGTAACAGGTAGACAATTGACGTTTCGCTGACCATGCCCACAATCTTCCGACACTGGCCGCTATCACGGTACCAAAGCAGCATCAAGGAAACTAATAACCTACTAGTGTCAGTGACGTCACTAAACGGCACAATTCGACATAGTTTTCATTCTTTTTGCTTCTAATTCAAGAATGCAAGGTCTTTGTCAGAATATTGTGGTCGTGGTCGGCGATATTTTAATTCCATACCCAGGAACCCAAAATTTGATACCTGAAATGAGTACAGTCAAACCTGTCTATAAAGGCCACCCAAAGGAAACCAGTGAAAGTGGTCTTTGTGGGCAGGTGGCCTTTGTATACAGGTTCAAATAATATGAATAAAGAACATTTGGGATACAATTCTACTGGCCTTTATAAGCAGGTGGTCTTAATATAGAGATGACTTTAAAAGGCAGGTTGGACTGTACCTTTAAGGGCAGGTGGCCTTTATATACAGGTTGAAATAATACGAATAAAGAACAATTTGGATACAATTCTACTGGCCTTTATAGGCAGGTTACCCTTACATAGAGGTGCTTTTAAGGCAGGTTGGGCTGTACCCGTATTTTTACAACTTCCATCAATTTCTATCAAGGATCTTTACACAAACCATAAACAAACAACCAAGATAACCATATATTATAAAATTCGTGATTATTATGTAAATAGTATACATTTATCATAAAAAAATGAAGTAAAACAAGATAAATCTACAAAAGTCCCCATCTTGTCTGTATATTGTGTTACCCTACGAATCAATTACAAATTTACTACTGAGGTAGTGCAGAGTGCTCGCTCCATAAATAGAAGGCTATGTTTCCATTCCTGGTAGCCAAAATCGCCATTGGCTACTAATTTCTGAGGAATTCTTTCAAAAAGTAACCTATTTTAGAAAATGTTTGGATAAATACTTTAAAAAGGACTATATTTTCACAATTTTTGGAAATTTGGCTACTAATTATTTTAAATTTATGGAAACCTAGAGAAGGTTGTGTGTTCAATCCCCAGTTAGGTCTGATGACCCAAGTTTTTAAAAAGGATAGCACTAAGCATTACGAAACGATAGTCAAAATGCTTTCAGATATAAATATGGTCCGGTGTCAAGGTAGGTGGGGCACCCTAAACCCTGCTGTATAATGCCATCAGCACAAGGCACAGGCAAAATAGTCTATAGCTGGTGATGTCTGGATATATATGACTGGGACATTAAACCGTTACTCAATTCAATTACAAATTCTGATCCATGATCAATGTTTTATACGCATGTGTTTTTTATAGAAAGGCTAAATTAAATGAATAAATGTAATTTTTTCTTGATTTCGATTAGTAGAATAACAAAAAATTATTGATGAAATCTTGGTTAAAAAGGTTCTCCTATAAAAAGAGGGACATTTCCAAAGTGACAGTATGGTCATTTGGAACCAATGCTAGTCATTACCGGGTTGAGCGCAGTTCTTGAAGGTGTTCCGATAGTAACCACGGTGACATAAGTAATACATTGTTCAGGATTACTGACATGTCAAGTGTCAAATTGAATGATTTGGTTCATTTAGGTGAAAATATTAAAGCTTACCTGTCCTGTAACTTTAGGAATTGAAGGCTATACAAAAAGTTTATAGTTTTCGAGATAATAATTATAATCAGAGGTAAAAAAAAATTAGGTCACGACCTTCACAATTGACCTTGACCTCATTTTAAAGATACTAACAAGAAGATGTCAAAACTGAAAACCCCATGTCATTATCTGGTCAAATAGTCAAGTTATAACAATTTGAAGCTATTTTACGATTTTTTCAAAATTAAACGCAAAAACGCGTAATCTATTTTTTATCCGAATTTCACAAAATGAACATAGTATAGGCTTAAGACCCTAGAGAAGCCAAATATTACATCAGATTTTTTCTCCAATCAGAACTTTAGGAGAAGAAGATTTTTTAAGATTTTTGCACCCCTAGGTCACCTTGACCTAGTTATGGTAGCCATGGCAACGCCACGAACAAATCTGAATTGCACCGACCCATATATACTTCTGACAAAGTTTCATTAAAAACTGTCCAGTAGTTTCAGAGGAGAAGTCGAAAATAGGTGTTAACGACGCACGCACACACGCACACACGCACATACACACGCTGCGCTATGCCATAAGCTCACATGACCTTCGGTCAGGTGAGATAATAAAGGGGTCAGAAGAAAACATACCGAGTGAGGAGTTAGCAGACTGACCTTTAATCTTTCTCCTATCTGCTGTATGTAACTGGCTTTCAATTAAAAGTTCAGTTATATTGGTATCGAAGATGATCTGCTGAAGCTTTTACCCTATAGGTTTGCCACAGGCAACAATTACCACACCCACAATGTTCCGACAAACGCCTGGCATGCTTGAACTACATGCAAAAAGAATGAAAACTCGGCCTGAATTGCGCCGTTTATTGACGTCACTGACACTAGTATGTCATTAGTTGCCGTGACACTGCTTTAGTACAGTGATGGCAGCCTTTGGCCTTTAACATTGTAGGCGTGGCCGGCGATCCGTCAATTGAACACAGGTCATCCTCAATAGCTGTGTACATTAGACTTGTCTGTTAGCAAAACTCACATGAAATAACTGTACAGTCAAACCTGTCTATAAAGGCCACCCAAGGGAACCAGTAAAAGTGGCCTTTATGGGCAGGTGGCCTTTATATACAGGTTCAAATAATATAAATAAAGAACAATTGGGATACAATTTTACTGGCCTTTGTAAGCAGGTGGCCCTTATATAGAGGTGGCCTTTAAGGCAGGTTGGACTGTATACTATAATAGGTTTCTTTTTTCTATTTCATTTTCAGATAACCATGTAAAGGTGTCTTTTAATGCAAGAGTAACAAAGCATGTGTTGCTTACAAAAGGCAGTGTTATTCCTTATGATCAAGTGCTTCACAATGAAGGAAATGGATTCAATGCAAATAAAGGCATTTTCCACTGTCCAATGGATGGTGTATACATCATATCTGCTAATTTAGAGGTCTACAGTATTAAGGTGATATCATTTATCAAGAAAAATGGCAATACTATTGGAGCTATGAGCAAAGGGTCCCCTTCAAAAGTCTGGAATTCAAATTCTGTAACAGTTGTGACCCGTCTTCATAAAGGTGATCAAGTGTATGTACAAACTGATTATGAAACTTAAATTAATAATGTTTCATTTTTCAGTGGCATCTGGATATCAAAATGATTAAATTACATTTGTCATCATTCTGGTGGACAATAAATTATGTAATTTGATTTTTATTGGTTTTTTTTTTTTTTTTTTTTTTTTTTTTTGGTAATAATAAAAATAGTCTAATTTTGTTCACTTTGCACTGAGTGATGATTTTGATAAATAAACTCAAATTGGTGAATATTAGTTGAATATTCTTTATCTTTGTGCGTCTGCATGATGAAAATGTATGGACAGGTGTGTGTGTGTGTGTGTGTGTGTGTGTGTGTTAAATAATCAAAAACATTAATTCATGTCAAAATCACAATCCCAAAGCAAAGTAAAAACTTTGAAACTGGCAAATTATGTTACACATGTGAACCTCCACAAAGGAAATGAGACCATATGCTTTAGAAGGGTAGGCACCTCCTGTTTAGCTAATTACACCTGCCGCATGTGTTATAAAAATAAGCACTTTTTCTTAACACGGCAAAGGTATATTGGAAACAGGTTTTGCAAAAGAAAAAGTTTTTACCAGGGATCATGACCTCTGTGGGTAAGGAGTAGTGAGATTTTTAAAAAAAATCAAACACAAAAAATTTCTCATTTACAGCATTCCAAGTTTCTTAGTTTTTCCGTTTGCTTGCTGATAGTTAGTAGTTACCAACAGCCCACTCTGACAGTTCTGATTGTGACACCACACCCCACTCTGACAGTTCTGATTGTGACACCACACCACACTCTGACAGTTCTGATTGTGAAACCACACCGCACTGACAGTTCTGATTGTGACACCACACCGCACTCTGACAGTTCTGATTGTGAAACCACACCGCACTGACAGTTCTGATTGTGACACCACACCACACTGACAGTTCTGATTGTGACACCACACCACACTGACAGTTCTGATTGTGACACCACACCCCACTCCGACAGTTCTGATTGTGACACCACACCACACTGACAGTTCTGATTGTGACACCACACCACACTGACAGTTCTGATTGTGACACCACACCACACTCCGACAGTTCTGATTGTGACACCACACCGTACTGACAGTTCTGATTGTGACACCACACCACACACTGACAGTTCTGATTGTGACACCACACTGCACTCTGACAGTTCTGATTGTGACACCACACCACACTCTGACAGTTCTGATTGTGACACCACACCACACACTGACAGTTCTGATTGTGACACCACACCACACTCTGACAGTTCTGATTGTGACACCACACCACACTGACAGTTCTGATTGTGAAACCACACCACACTCTGACAGTTCTGATTGTGACACCACACCCCACTGTGACAGTTCTGATTGTGACACCACACCCCACTCTGACAGTTCTGATTGTGAAACCACACCGCACTGACAGTTCTGATTGTGACACCACACCACACTCTGACAGTTCTGATTGTGACACCACACCCCACTCTGACAGTTCTGATTGTGAAACCACACTGCACTGACAGTTCTGATTGTGACACCACACCACACTCTGACAGTTCTGATTGTGAAACCACACCGCACTGACAGTTCTGATTGTGACACCACACCACACTCTGACAGTTCTGATTGTGACACCACACCCCACTCTGACAGTTCTGATTGTGAAACCACACCGCACTGACAGTTCTGATTGTGACACCACACCACACTCTGACAGTTCTGATTGTGAAACCATGCCACACTGACAGTTCTGATTGTGACACCACACCACACTCTGACAGTTCTGATTGTGACACCACACCGCACTCTGACAGTTCTGATTGTGACACCACACCCCACTCTGACAGTTCTGATTGTGAAACCACACCGCACTGACAGTTCTGATTGTGACACCACACCACTCTGACAGTTCTGATTGTGACACCACACCACACTCTGACAGTTCTGATTGTGACACCACACCCCACTCTGACAGTTCTGATTGTGACACCACACCACACTCTGAGTTCTGATTGTGACACCACACCCCACTCTCACAGTTCTGATTGTGACACCACACCACACTCTGACAGTTCTGATTGTGACACCACACCCCACTCTGACAGTTCTGATTGTGACACCACACCACACTCTTGACAGTTCTGATTGTGACACCACACCACACTCTGACAGTTCTGATTGTGACACCACACCACACTGACAGTTCTGATTGTGACACCACACCACACTGACAGTTCTGATTGTGACACCACACCACACTGACAGTTCTGATTGTGACACCACACCACACTCCGACAGTTCTGATTGTGACACCATACCACACTGACAGTTCTGATTGTGACACCACACCACACTCCGACAGTTCTGATTGTGAAACCATGCCACACTCTGACAGTTCTGATTGTGACACCACACTGCACTCTGACAGTTCTGATTGTGAAACCATGCCACACTCTGACAGTTCTGATTGTGACACCACACCACACTCTGACAGTTCTGATTGTGACACCACACCACACTCTGACAGTTCTGATTGTGACACCACACCCCACTCTGACAGTTCTAATTGTGAAACCACACCGCACTGACAGTTCTGATTGTGACACCAGACCACACTCTGACAGTTCTGATTGTGACACCACACCACACTCCGACAGTTCTGATTGTGACACCACACCACACTGACAGTTCTGATTGTGACACCACACCACACTCCGACAGTTCTGATTGTGAAACCATGCCACACTCTGACAGTTCTGATTGTGACACCACACTGCACTCTGACAGTTCTGATTGTGAAACCATGCCACACTCTGACAGTTCTGATTGTGACACCACACCACACTCTGACAGTTCTGATTGTGACACCACACCACACTCTGACAGTTCTGATTGTGACACCACACCCCACTCTGACAGTTCTGATTGTGAAACCACACCGCACTGACAGTTCTGATTGTGACACCAGACCACACTCTGACAGTTCTGATTGTGACACCACACCACACTCTGACAGTTCTGATTGTGACACCACACCCCACTCTGACAGTTCTGATTGTGACACCACACCACACTCTGACAGTTCTGATTGTGACACCACACCCCACTCTCACAGTTCTGATTGTGACACCACACCACACTCTGACAGTTCTGATTGTGACACCACACCCCACTCTGACAGTTCTGATTGTGACACCACACCACACTCCGACAGTTCTGATTGTGACACCACACCACACTGACAGTTCTGATTGTGACACCACACCACACTCCGACAGTTCTGATTGTGAAACCATGCCACACTCTGACAGTTCTGATTGTGACACCACACCACACTGACAGTTCTGATTGTGACACCACACCACACTGACAGTTCTGATTGTGACACCACACCACACTCCGACAGTTATGATTGTGACACCACACCACACTGACAGTTCTGATTGTGACACCACACCACACTCCGACAGTTCTGATTGTGAAACCATGCCACACTCTGACAGTTCTGATTGTGACACCACACCACACTCTGACAGTTCTGATTGTGACACCACACTGCACTCTGACAGTTCTGATTGTGACAAAGTTTATCACTTGTTTCCAGAAGAATGTGGTATTCTGTAGGTAGTCAAGTTTCTTCCATTATTCCACAGCTGATGGCTTTGATATACATGCAAGTTATAAAATCTTAATAGGGGCATAAAGCGATATAACTCAATTCCATTCCAATCCACTCTATTCTACCCCCCCTCCCCCTCCATTCGATACAAGATAAACTAGAACTCTTACAGAAATGCATGGAATGAACATGAATTAAATTAAATTAGCATCATATTGAACTATCAATTACACCACTGTCAGTAACCTCACCAACTTGTAAACCTGAAGGAAACAAAAAGGTGATGTCATTGTGACCGGTGGCAGGTGCCCAACAAAAGTCACTGTGACCTTGAATCTGGGTCAAAATCAATCAGCTTTTCAAAAGTTGTGCAGCTTTATCACACCTGATGCTTAATATGGTTTCATACTAAGGTTCAAGGTCATTCTGTGTCGGAAGCTTGGTAGAACTTTATGACATGGTGCTATTTATATGCCCTGGCTATATTTGACGTCCCATAGTCCCATGTTCCTTTCACACAATTTTGATTACACACGTGGCAGATGTAGCTAGTTAAACAGGAGATGCTTACCCTTCCGGAGAACCCGGCCTCACTTCCCTGGTGGAAGTTAACGTGTCTAACCTGACTTGTCAGTTCCAAAGTGTTTACTTTGCTTCTTGATTGTGATTCGGAAATGGATTAGTATGTTTGTTTTTGATTATAAGTTGTATTGTTTACAGTCAAGCCTTTAATACCCAAGTGCTGATTTCTACTGGCCAGCCAGTTTCATACAACAGAGGTCGGAACAATTGAAAGTCAGTCTGCTTCAGAAACTTGCTAGAACAAGGTGTTACAAATGAAATATCATGCTTACAGTCAACCCTTTAATGCCCAAGTGAACAGTTACTTACATACAGCAGATATTAGAAAATAGTGAATCTTTTAATGTCCAAGCCTTTATCTACATACCAACAGTTACAAACAGCAAATGGAAGAAAACTTATGTCAATTCTTTAATGTTTAAATTATTTTTAAAAGTATCACCATCGTTAATTCATTTGACACTAATCTTATCAATACAGACTTGAACAATTCAAAATGCTATGCCATTATGTTTTAATACCAAGTTCTTTATCAACAAAATGCATTATCAGGGTTTTGATTATTTACTCGTCCACTCGTCGACGAGTGAAATGTGTACTGGGATGAGTGATGTTGTTATTGCACACATCACGTTGCTGAGTTAAATTGATCAGACATATACATCATCGGCTTGTTTCAATTAATAAACAACAGACAATTTAGTGTAGGTCGGGAAAATCGTGTATAAGTAGGTCAATTGTAACGATCCGGGCCCCTTTGTAAAAATCTTGCTGTTCTGTTACAAGCGTGAATCAACAAAATCATTTGAACCTCTGCATCTTATGTGCAAACAGTTTCACATTCGGAAGTCACTTAGTGTAACGAAAAATCCAATCAATGTTCCGAGTGTTTATATATTTGTCAGTCAGAATGTACATATATCACAATATTATCTTTTACACTTGTGGTGACTGTGCAGAGTTAAATTTCCAAGTGCCGAGTGGTTTTCTTATTCAACAAGGCACTCTGCCAAGTGGAATTAAAAATTCTATCTAAGGCCTGATTATGAAGCTATTTCTGACAGTAGGCAACAAAGAGTTCATTAGGGTGGTTAACAAATGCAATATCTCATACAGACCATCAGCTCAGATGAGCCTTACTAAATTTTTATTACGACAGTTACAGAGCCTGGCAGATAGTTAACAAATGTAATAATTCATAATGTCCTACAGCTCAGGTAAGCTTAATTTAATTTTTGTTGTGAAAGAAACAAAGAGAAATATGATTGTAGTTTAAGAAATGTAAAAGCTAATCTGGGCCTACAGCTCAGGCGAGCTAAAATTAAATTTTTGTTTTGAAAGAAACAAAGAGAAATATGATTGTAGTTTAAGAAATGTAAAAGCTAATCTGGGCCTACAGCTAAGGCGAGCTAAAATTAAATTTTTGTTTTGAAAGAAACAAAGACTGCATGGCAGATGGTTAACAAATGCAATAGTTCATATGGGCCTACAGCTCAGGTGAGCTAAAATTGATTTTCGTGTCACAGTAACAAAAAATGCATGACAGATGGGTAACAATGTATGGGCCTACAGTACAGGTGAGCTAAAATTAATTTTTGTTGTGAAAGTGATTAATATTGAATTAGCATCAGATAACGGATGTGCTTTGTTTAAATCTTAAATACTACAGATTAAATATCAAAATCTGTGTTCACTATTACTTCTCACATGTCATATATATTTATACAATGTATATATATATTTGTCAATGAGCAAAATTTGTGACACAAACACAGCTAAACAGGTAAAGTGTTTAAATGTCAAAAATAAAAATGCCTGGCAAGTGTATGGTTATACTATTATGGCTTATAATAGCATTGATTAGTAGTTGTTACTCTGAAGATGTAAATACTGACAAGTATGGACAAGGGAAGGAAAACATGCAGCCAAGGTCAAAAAGGTCAGACGGACTGCTAGCCGATCTGTTCCAACTGACGGTAGACCAAAAGATAGAAAGAACAAAACTCATAAAGGATGTAGAAGAAATGAAGAAACAATTTCAAAACCAAGCTGATACCAAATCAATGGTTAAAGAGATGGAAAAATTAAAACGAGAACTTCAACAGTTGAGGCATGAGTTAAAATATCAGAAAAATGAACAGAAGAAAAAATTAACAACAGAAATTCAAAAAGTAAAGAAAGCTATCAAAGGTAAGTGTATAAGTTCAAGTTAATTCATCAGAGGTAAGTGTGTAAGATTTGTTAATCACAACTAAAATATTTGTTTTAGCACCAAGATGTGAAAATGTTCTCTGCAATTTAATGTCTGAGAACATTGTTGCCAATGGTAACACCAAACAGGCCTCTGAATTTTTTTTATCAAATTGTTTGGTAATGTACTCAAATTTTTTTTATCAAATTGTTTGGCAATGTGCTTTGAAATTTTTTATCAAATTGCTTGGCAATGTGCTTGGATATTTTTTATCAAACTCCTTAGCAATGTACTAAGTAATTGTGTACTGTGTCTCATGGACTTGTGCTTCTATAGTCAGGGTCTTGAAATCCAGCTGGGCTGAGCAAAATGCTTCTATTTCAAATTGCCCCAGTCTATTCTGCTGCTAAATAAATATGTTGTAGGTTAAAGTGTGATGGACTGACAACCTAGAACACCCCCACCCCACCTTGACTAGTCTCCTTTTAAGTTTAGGTTATAGCAGAAGTGAATCATTTTTGTATTATTGGAGAAGAAAGAAGGGTATAATCTCATTTCATATAAGAAACCAATGGGCCTATTGCTCACCTGAGAGCAAATCAATTTTAGATTACATTATGACATAAAAGGTCATACACATCAAACTTTGTCTATTATCTCTTGCAGTTTTGTCCATTATACATGGGGACAAATCCATGTGAAAACATCGTCATTGTACATTTATTGTTTTGTGTGATTTTGTGTGAGGTTTGCCAAGAACATGCGATTCAAATGAAAGCTTCTATAATATGTCTCACGTTTTACTTTATTTTCAGATAACAACGTCAAGGTGTCATTTCATGCAAAACTGACAAAGCACCTGATACTTGGAAAAGACAGTATTGTTCCATATGATCACGTGTTTAACAATGAAGGAAACGGATTCAATGTGAATAAAGGTGTCTTCCTCTGTCCAATAGATGGCGTATACATGATATCTGCTAGTTTAGAGGTCTTCAATACCAGAGTCATATCAATTTTAATGAAAAATGGAAAAGAAATTGGAGGTATAACTAAAGGGTCACCATCAAATGCTTGGAATACAAATTCTGTAACAGTTGTAACCCGTCTTCGTAAAGGTGATCGAGTGTGGGTACAAAATTATCATAAGGCTGAAATTTCGGGAGTTTCGCATTTCAGTGGTGTCTGGATATCGAAATGATTGAATTAAATTGTCTTCATTCTGGCTGACTAAAAATTATTCAATTTCATTTTATTTTATTTATTTACTTATTTATTTATTTACAAGTACCGTTGTGGCTTAGTGGACTAAACACTGGCTTATTCATCATTTAGGCTCGAATCCAACTCTGGCATATTTTGATGTAAGAAAGTTTGTCAGTCGTTTTCTCCAGATAATCTGATTCCTCCATCTAGGAACTGTTTATATAAATGAAAGAATCTTGGCAAAGACACCACAGATCTACTCCGCTACCAAAACAATATACAGTCAAACCTATCTATAAAGACCACCCAAGGGGACCAGTAAAGTGGCCTTTATAGGCAGAAACCCTTGTATACAACTTCAAAAATATGAATAAAGAGCTATTGGGATGAAATTTTACTGGCCTTTATAAGCAATTGGCCCTTTATTAGAGGTGGCATTTAACATAGGTTTAACTGTAACACCATTCCACAACCAAAGAATCTTGACTGGGTCATAGAACACAGATATCCCCTTCACTTCACTAACAAAACTCCATAACTTCATTTCTCTTACAACTACTTAGGGTAGTTAGCACATTCTTGAGAGAAAAGTTTGTCAATTTGCTTGCAAAAGTTGGTGGTTTTCTCACATAGGGCTGTGACTGGTAGACAATTGACGTTTCGCTGACCACGCCCACAATCTTTCCACACTGGACGCCATCACGGTACCAAAGCAGCATCAAGACAACTAATGATGTACTAGTGTCAGTGACGTCACTAAACAGCACAATTCAACCAAGTTTTCATTCTTTTAGCTTCTAATTCAAGAATGCCGGGTCTTTGGAATATTGTGGTCGTGGCCAGTGATACATTAATTCCCTACCCAGGAACCCAAAACTTGATACCTGAAATGGTACAGGGTACAGTCAAACCTGTCTATTAAGGCCACCCAAAGGAACCAGTAAAAGTGGTCTTTGTAAGCAGGTGGCCTTTGTATACAGGTTCAAATGATATGAATAAAGAACAATTGGGATACAATTCTACTGGCCTTTATAAGCAGGTGGTCTTTATATAGAGATGACTTTTAAGGCACGTTGGACTGTACCTTTAAAGGCAGGTGGCCTTTATATACAGGTTGAAATAATACGAATAAAGAACAATTTGGATACAATTCTACTGGCTTTAAGAGGCAGGTGACACTTACATAGAGGTGACCTTTAAGGCAGGTTGGGTTATACCCGTATTTTTACAACTTCCATCAATTTCTATCAAGGATCTTTACACAAACCATAAACAAACAACCAAGATAACCATATATTATAAATTTCGTGATTATTATGTAAATAGTATACATTTATCATAAAAAAATGATGTAAAACAAGATAAATCTACAAAAGTCCCCATCTTGTCTGTATATTGTGTTACCCTACGAATCAATTACAAATTTACCACTGAGGTAGTGCAGAGTGCTCTCTCCATAAATAGAAGCCTGAAGGTTGTGTGTTCAATCCCCAGTTAGGTCTGATGACTCAAGTTTTTAAAAAGGATAGCAGTAAGCAATACGAAACGATAGTCAAAATGCTTTCAGATATAAACATGGTCCGGTGTCAAGGTAGGTGGGGCACCCTAAACCCTGCTGTATAATGCCATCAGCACAAGGCACAGGCAAAATAGTCTATAGCTGGTGATGTCTGGATATATGTGACTGGGACATTAAACCGTTACTCAATTCAATTACAAATTCTGATCCATGATCAATGTTTTATACGCATGTGTAACCAAGTTTTTTATAGAAAGGCTAAATTAAATGAATAAATGTAATTTTTTCTTGATTTCAATTAGTAGAATAACAAAAAATTATTGATGAAATCTTGGTTAAAAAGGTTCTCCTATAAAAAGAGGGACATTTCCAAAGTGACAGTATGGTCATTTGGAACCAATGCTAGTCATTACCGGGTTGAGTGCAGTTCTTGAAGGTGTTCTGATAGTAACCACGGTGACATAAGTAATACATTGTTCAGGATTACTGACATGTCAAGTGTCAAATTGAATGATTTGGTTCATTTAGGTGAAAATATTAAAGCTTACCTGTCCTGTAACTTTAGGAATTGAAGGCTATACAAAAAGTTTATAGTTTTCGAGATAATAATTATAATCAGAGGTAAAAAAAATTAGGTCACGACCTTCACAATTGACCTTGACCTCATTTTGAAGATACTAACAAGAAGATGTCAAAACTGAAAACCCCATGTCATTATCTGGTCAAATAGTCAAGTTATAACAATTTGAAGCTATTTTACGAGTTTTTCAAAATTAAACGCAAAAACGCGTAATCTATTTTTTATCAGAATTTCACAAAATGAACAAACTATAGGCTTAAGACCCTAGAGAAGCCAAATATTACATCAGATTTTTTCTCCAATCAGTACTTTCGGAGAAGAAGATTTTTTAAGATTTTTGCACCCCTAGGTCACCTTGACCTAGTTATGGTAGCCATGGCAACGCCACAAACAAATCTGAATTGCACCGGCCCATATATACTTCTGACAAAGTTTCATTAAAAACTGTCCAGTAGTTTCAGAGGAGAAGTCGAAAATAGGTGTTAACGACGCACACACGCACACACACATGCACATACACACGCTGCGCTATGCCATAAGCTCACATGACCTTCGGTCAGGTGAGCTAATAAAGGGGTCAGAAGAAAACATACCGAGTGAGGAGTTAGCAGACTGACCTTTAATCTTTCTCCTATCTGCTGTATGTAACTGGCTTTTAATTAAAAGTTCAGTTATATTGGTATCGAAGATGATCTGCTGAAGCTATTACCCTATAGGTTTGCCACAGGCAACAATTGACGTATCACTAACCCACCCACAATGTTCCGACAAACGCCTGGCATGCTTGAACTACATGCAAAAAGAATGAAAACTCTGCCTGAATTGCGCCGTTTATTGACGTCACTGACACTAGTATGTCATTAGTTGCCGTGACACTGCTTTAGTACCGTGATGGCAGCCTTTGGCCTTTAACATTGTAGGCGTGGCCGGCGATCCGTCAATTGAACACAGGTCATCCTCAATAGCTGTGTACATTAGACTTGTCTGTTAGCAAAACTCACATGAAATAACTGTATACTATAATAGGTTTCTTTTTTCTATTTCATTTTCAGATAACCATGTAAAGGTATCTTTTAATGCAAGAGTAACAAAGCATGTGTTGCTTACAAAAGGCAGTGTTATTCTTTATAATCAAGTGCTTCACAATGAAGGAAATGGATTCAATGCAAATAAAGGCATTTTCCACTGTCCAATGGATGGTGTATACATCATATCTGCTAATTTAGAGGTCTACAGTATTAAGGTGATATCATTTATCAAGAAAAATGGCAATACTATTGGAGCTATGAGCAAAGGGTCCCATTCAAAAACCTGGAATTCAAATTCTGTAACAGTTGTGACCCGTCTTCATAAAGGTGATCAAGTGTATGTACAAACTGATTATGAAACTTTAATTAATAATGTTTCATTTTTCAGTGGCATCTGGATATCAAAATGATTAAATTACATTTGTCATCATTCTGGTGGACAATAAATTATTTAATTTGATTTTTATTGGGGTTTTTTTTGGTTATAATAAAAATAGTCTAATTTTGTTCACTTTGCATTGAGTAATTTAATGAATGATGATTTTGATAAATAAACTCAAATTGGTAAATATTAGTTGAATATTCTTTATCTTTGTGTGTCTGCATGATGAAGATGTATGGACAGGTGTGTGTGTGTGTGTGGTGTGTGTGTGTGTGTGTGTGTGTGTGTGATTAAATCATCAAAAACATTAATTCATGTTGAAATCACAATCCCAAAATAAAGTAAAAACTTTGAAACTGGCAAATTATGTTACACATGTGAACCTCCACAAAGGAAATGAAACCATATGCTTTAGAAGGGTAGGCACCTCCTGTTTAGCTAATTACACCTGCCGCATGTGTTATAAAAATAAGCACTTTTTCTTAACACGGCAAAGGTATATTGGAAACAGGTTTTGCAAAAGAAAAAGTTTTTACCAGGGATCATGACCTCTGTGGGTAAGGAGTAGTGAGATTTTTAAAAAAAATCAAACACAAAAAATTTCTCATTTACAGCATTCCAAGTTTCTTAGTTTTTCCGTTTGCTTGCTGATAGTTAGTAGTTACCAACAGCCCACTCTGACAGTTCTGATTGTGACACCACACCCCACTCTGACAGTTCTGATTGTGAAACCACACCGCACTGACAGTTCTGATTGTGACACCACACCACACTCTGACAGTTCTGATTGTGAAACCATGCCACACTCTGACAGTTCTGATTGTGACACCACACCACACTCTGACAGTTCTGATTGTGACACCACACTGCACTCTGACAGTTCTGATTGTGACACCACACCACACTCTGACAGTTCTGATTGTGAAACCACACCCCACTGACAGTTCTGATTGTGACACCACACCACACTCTGACAGTTCTGATTGACACCACACCACAGTCTGACAGTTCTGATTGTGACACCACACCCCACTCTCACAGTTCTGATTGTGACACCACACCCCACTCTCACAGTTCTGATTGTGACACCACAACCCACTCTGACAGTTCTGATTGTGACACCACACCCCACTCTGACAGTTCTGATTGTGACACCACACCCCACTCCGACAGTTCTGATTGTGACACCACACCACACTCTTGACAGTTCTGATTGTGACACCACACCCCACTGACAGTTCTGATTGTGACACCACACCCCACTCCGACAGTTCTGATTGTGACACCACACCCCACTCCGACAGTTCTGATTGTGACACCACACCACACTCTTGACAGTTCTGATTGTGACACCACACCCCACTGACAGTTCTGATTGTGACACCACACCACTCTCACAGTTCTGATTGTGACACCACACCCCACTCTCACAGTTCTGATTGTGACACCACAACCCACTCTGACAGTTCTGATTGTGACACCACACCCCACTCTGACAGTTCTGATTGTGACACCACACCCCACTCCGACAGTTCTGATTGTGACACCACACCACACTCTTGACAGTTCTGATTGTGACACCACACCCCACTGACAGTTCTGATTGTGACACCACACCACACTGACAGTTCTGATTGTGACACCACACCACACTCCGACAGTTCTGATTGTGAAACCATGCCACACTCTGACAGTTCTGATTGTGACACCACACCACACTCTGACAGTTCTGATTGTGACACCACACTGCACTCTGACAGTTCTGCTTGTGACAAAGTTTATCACTTGTTTCCAGAAGAATGTGGTATTCTGTAGGTAGTCAAGTTTCTTCCATTATTCCACAGCTGATGGCTTTGATATACATGTAAGTTATAAAATCTTAATAGGGACATAAAGCGATATAACTCAATTCCATTCCAATCCACTCTATTCTACCCCCCTCCCCCTCCATTCGATACAAGATAAACTAGAACTCTTACAGAAATGCATGGAATGAACATGAATTAAATTAAATTAGCATCATATTGAACTATCAATTACACCACTGTCAGTAACCTCACCAACTTGTAAACCTGAAGGAAACAAAAAGGTGATGTCATTGTGACCGGTGGCAGGTGCCCAACAAAAGTCACTGTGACCTTGAATCTGGGTCAAAATCAATCAGCTTTTCAAAAGTTGTGCAGCTTTATCACACCTGATGCTTAATATGGTTTCATAATAAGGTTCAAGGTCATTCTGTTTCGGAAGATTGGTAGAACTTTATGACATGGTGCTATTTATATGCCCTGGCTATATTTGACGTCCCATAGTCCCATGTTCCTTTCACACAATTTTGATTACACACGTGGCAGATGTAGCTAGTTAAACAGGAGATGCTTACCCTTCCGGAGAACCCGGCCTCACTTCCCTTGGAAGTTAACGTGTCTAACCTGACTTGTCAGTTCCAAAGTGTTTACTTTTTCTGGATTGTGATTCCGACATGGATTAGTATGTTTGTTTTTGATTATAAGTTGTATTGTTTACAGTCAAGCCTTTAATACCCAAGTGCTGATTTCTACTGGCCAGCCAGTTTCATACAACAGAGGTCGGAACAATTGAAAGTCAGTCTGCTTCAAAACTTGCTAGAACAAGGTGTTACAAATGAAATTTCATGCTTACAGTCAACCCTTTAATGCCCAAGTGAACAGTTACTTACATACAGCAGATATCAGAAAATAGTGAATCTTTTAATGTCCAAGCCTTTATCTACATACCAACAGTTACAAACAGCAAATGGAAGAAAACTTATGTCAATCCTTTAATGTTTAAATTATTTTTAAAAGTATCACCATCGTTAATTCATTTGACACTAATCTTATCAATACAGACTTGAACAATTCAAAATGCTATGCCATTATGTTTTAATACCAAGTTCTTTATCAACAAAATGCATTATCAGGGCTTGATTATTACTTGTCACTCGTCCTGACGAGTGAAATGTGTACTGGGAGAGTGACGTTGTTATTACACACGTCACGTTGCCGAGTTAAACTTATTAGACATATACATCATCGGCTTGTTTCAATTAATAAACAACAGACAATTTATGTAGGTCGGGAAAATGTTTATAAGGAGGTCAATTGTAACGATCCGGGCCCCTTTGTAAAAATCTTGCGTTCTGTTACAAGCGTGAATCAACAAAATCATTTGAACCTTTGCATCATATGTGCAAACAGTTTCACATTCGGAAGTCACTTAGTGTAACGTAAAATCCAATCAATGTTCCGAGTGTTTATATATTTGTCAGTCTGTAGTACATATATCACAATATTATCTTTTACACTTGTGGTGCTGTGCCGAGTTAACTTTCCAAGTGCCAAGTGGTTTTCTTATTCAACAAGGCACTGTGCCAAGTGGAATTAAAAATTCTATCTAAGGCCTGATTATGAAGCTATTTCTGACAGTAGGCAACAAAGAGTTCATTAGAGTGGTTAACAAATGCAATATCTCATACAGACCTTTAGCTCAGATGAGCCTTACTAAATTTTTATTACGACAGTTACAAACAGAGCCTGGCAGATAGTTAACAAATGTAATAGTTCATAATGTCCTACAGCTCAGGTAAGCTTAAATTAATTTTTGTTGTGAAAGAAACAAAGAGAATATGATTGTAGTTTAGAAATGTAAAAGCTAATCTGGGCCTACAGCTCAGGCGAGCTAAAATTATTTTTGTTTTGAAAGAAACAAAGATAAATAGATGGTTAACAAATGCAAAGCTATGGGCCTACAGCTCAGGCGAGCTAAAATTAAATTTTTTGTGAAAGTAACAAAGACTGCATGGCAGATGGTTAACAAATGCAATAGTTCATATGGGCCTACAGCTCAGGTGAGCTAAAATTGATTTTTCTAGTGAAAGTAACAAAGAGTGCATGACTGATGGTTAAGAAATGTAATAGCTCATATTGGCCTACAGCTCAGGTGAGCTAAAATTAATTTTTCTTGTGACAGTAACAAAGAATGCATGACAGATGGGTAACAATGTATGGGCC
The DNA here is from genome assembly GCA_021292105.1 of Anadara kagoshimensis. NCBI lineage: Eukaryota > Metazoa > Mollusca > Bivalvia > Arcoida > Arcidae > Anadara > Anadara kagoshimensis. Next base: position 11,662,803 of record CM037864.1, read on the forward strand.
TACAGTACAGGTGAGCTAAATTAATTTTTGTTGTGAAAGTGATCAATATTCAATCAGCATCAGATAACGGATGTGCTTTGTTTAAATCTTGAATACTACAGATTAAATATCAAAATCTGTGTTCACTATTACTTCTCACATGTCATATATATTTATATATATATATCTGTCAATGAGCTAAATTTGTGACAAAACACAGCTAAACAGGTAAAGTGTGTACATGTCAAAAATAAAAATGCCTGGCAAGTGTATGGTTATACTATTATGGCTTATAATAGCGTTGAGCAGTAGTTGTTACTCTGAAGATGTAAATACTGACAAGTATGGAGAAGGGAGGAAAACATGCAGCCAAGGTCAAAAAGGTCAGACGGACTGCTAGCGATCTGTGTCAACTGATGGTAGATCAAAAGATAGAAAGAACAAAACTCATAAAGGATGTTGAGGAAATAAAGAAACAGAACCAAGCTGATACCAAATCAATGGTTAAAGAGATGAAAAAATTGAAACAAGAACTTCAACAGTTGAGGCATGAGTTAAAATATCAGAAAAATGAACAGAAGAAAAGATTAACAACAGAAATCCAAAAAGTAAGAAAAGCTATCGAAGGTAAGTGTATAACTTCTAGTTAATTTATCAGAGGTAAGTATGTAAGATTTGTTAATCACAACTAAAATATTTGTTTTAGCACCAAGATGTGAAAATATTCTCCGCAATTTAATGTCTGAGAACAAAAATGTCATTGTTGCCAATGGTAACACCAAACAGGCCTCTGAATTTTTTTTTTATCAAATTGTTTGGTAATGTACTCAGATAATGTTTTATCAAATTGCTTGGCAATGTGCTCTGAAAGTTTTTATAAAATTGCTTGGCAATGTGTTTAAATTTTTTGTTATATAATTGCCTTGCAATGTGCTCAGATAGTTTTTTTTCATAAAATTGCTTGGCAATGTGCTAGGATAATTTTTTATCAAATTGTTTGGCAATGTGCTCTTAAAGTTTTTTTTTATCAAATTTCTTAGCAATGTGTTCTGAATTTTTTTTATAAATTTGATTGGCAATGTGCTAGGACAATTTTTTATCAAATTGCTTGGCGATGTGCTCTTAAAGTTATTTATAAAATTGCTTGGCAATGTGCTCTGAAAGTTTTTTTTTTATAAAATTGCTTGGCAATATGCTAGAATAATTTTTTATCAAATTGCTTGACAATGTGCTCAGATAATTTTTATCAAATTGCTTGGCAATGTGCTTGGATATTTTTTTTTATCAAACTCCTTAGCAATGTACTAAGAAATTGTGTGCTGTGTCTCGTGGACTTGTGCTTCTATAGTCATGGTCTTGAGATCCAGCTGGGCTGAGCAAAATGTTTCCTATTTCACATTGCCCCTGTCTACTCTGCTGCTAAATAAATTGGTACCAACAAATATGTTGTAGTTTAAACTGTGATGAACTGGCAACCTAGCCACCCCCACCCCACTTGACTAGTCTCCTTTAAAGTTTAGGTTATAGCAGAAGTGAATCATTTTTGTATTATTGAGAAGAAAGAAGGATGTAATCTCATTTCATATAAGAAACCAATGGGCCTATTGCTCACCTGAGAGCAAATCAATTTTAATCACATTATAACATAAAAGGTCATGCACATCAAACTTTGTCTATCTCTTGCAGTTATGTTCATTATACATGGGGATAAATCCATGTGAAAACATGGTCATTGTACATTTATTGTTCTGTATGATTTTATGTGAGGTTATTGCCAAGAACATGTGATTCAAATGAAAGCTTCTATAATATGTTTCACTTTTTACTTCATTTTCAGATAACAATGTCAAGGTGTCATTTAATGCAGTACTGACAAACACCTGACACTTGGAAAAGGCAGTATTGTTCCATATGATCACTGTTTCACAATGAAGGAAACGGATTCAATGTAAATAAAGGTGTCTTCCACTGTCCAATAGATGGTATACATAATATCTGCTAGTTTAGAGGTCTTCAATACCAGAGTCGTATCAATTTTAATGAAAAATGGAAAAAGAATTGGAGCTATGACTAAAGGGTCACCATCAAATGCTTGGAATACAAATTCTGTAACAGTTGTGACTCATCTTCGTAAAGGTGATCGAGTGTGGGTACAAACTGATGATAAAGCTGAAATTTCGGGAGTTTCGTATTTCAGTGGTGTATGGATATCTCCATGATTGAATTAAATCTTCTGCATTCTGGCTGACTAAAAATGATTCAATTTCATTTTGTTTTATTTTTATTTATTTATTTATTTACAAGTACCGTTGTGGCTTAGTGGACTAAACACTGGATTATTCATCATTTAGGCTCGAATCCAACTCTGGCATATTTTGATGTGAGAAAGTTTGTCAGTCGTTTTCTCCAGATAATCTGATTTCCTCCATCTAGGAACTGTTTATATAAACGAAAGAATCTTGGGCAAAGGACACCACAGCTCTACTCCACTACCAAAACAATAACAGTCAAACCTATCTATAAAGGCCACCCAAGGGGACCAGTAAAAGTGGCCTTCATAGGCAGGAAACCTTGTATACAACTTCAAAAATATGAACAAAGAGCTTGGGATGAAATTTTACTGGCCTTTATAAGCAGGTGGCCCTTTATTAGAGGTGGCATTTAACATAGGTTTGACTGTAACACCATTCCACAACCAAAGAATCTTGACTGGGTCATAGAACACACATATCCCCTTCACTTCACTAACAAAACTCCATAACTTCATTTCACTAACAACTACTTAGGTACTCTAGCACATTCTTGAGAGAAAAGTTTGTCAATTTGCTTGCAAAAGTTGGTGGTTTTCTCACATAGGGCTGTGACTGGTAGACAATTGATGTTTCGCTGACCACGCCCACAATTTTTCCACACTGGCCGCCATCACGGTACCAAAGCAGCATCAAGGCAACTAATGATGTACTAGTGTCAGTGACGTCACTAAACAGCACAATTCAACCGAGTTTTCATTCTTTTTCTTCTAATTCAAGAATGCCGGGTCTTTGTCGGAATATTGTGGTTGTGGCCGGCGATACATTAATTCCCTACCCAGGAACCCAAAACTTGATACCTGCAATGGTACAGAGTACAGTCAAACCTGTCTATTAAGGCCACCCAAAGGAACCAGTAAAAATGGTCTTTGTAGGCAGGTGGCCTTTGTATACAGGTTCAAATAATATGAATAAAGAACAATTGGGATACAATTCTACTGGCCTGTTAAGCAGGTGGTCTTTATATAGAGACTTTTAAGTCAGGTTGGACTGTACCTTTAATGGCAGTGGCCTTATATACAGGTTCAAATAATACAAATAAAGAACAATTCGGATACAATTCTACTGGCTTTAAGAGGCAGGTGACCCTTACATAGAGGTGACCTTTAAGGCAGATTGGGCTGTACCCGTATTTTTACAACTTCCATCAATTTCTATCAAGGATCTTTACACAGACCATAAACAAACAACCAAGATAACCATATATTATAAATTTCGTGATTATTATGTAAATAGTATACATTTCTCATAAAAAAATGGTGTAAAACAAGATAAATCTACAAAAGTCCCCATCTTGTCTGTATATTGTGTTACCCTACGAATCAATTACAAATTTACTACTGCGGTAGTGCAGAGTGCTCTCTTGATAAAAAGAAAGTTGTGTGTTCAATCCCCAGTTAGGTCTGACCCAAGTTTTTAAGTAGTGACTGTTCTGTTGACAAGCACTAGGCATTGCGAAACGAAAGTCGCAATACTTTCAGATATAAACATGGTCCGGTGTCACGGTAGGTGGGGCACCCTAAACCCTGCTGTATAATGCCATCAGCACAAGGCACAGGCAAAATAGTCTATAGCTGGTGATGTCTGGATATATGTGACTGGGACATTAAACTGTTACTCAATTCAATTACAAATTCTGATCCATGATCAATGTTTTATACGCATGTGTAACCAAGTTTTTTATAGAAAGGCTAAATTAAATGAATAAATGTAATTTTTTCTTGATTTCGATTAGTAGAATAACAAACAAGAGGCCCAATAGGGCCTGTGATGCTCAACTGGCAGGTAATTTACATTTGTGATAAAAAACATGCAAATCTTGTGAAATGGCATTTCCCCTCCTTTTTTACAATTGCAACTGGAACCAAAGTGGTTGGAAAACAAATCTGCATTGGTCTTTCATGTTATTGCTATGTATAGGAACAGACGCCACCTTGGATTTTGGCTGATATGCCAGACACAACTTTTGGATTACTGTTAATAAAGGACTTTTCATGCTGTATTGGGTTAGAATTGGCCAATTCAGGAGAAAATTTTCAATGATTTGATTGAAACAAACATCTTATTTGTACACTGCCTAAAAATTGGGTCAACAATTTTTTTTCCAGGAAAGGTAAAACATTAAGTCATAACCTTCACAATTGACCTTAACCTCATTTGAAGATAATTACAAGATTACAAGAATATTTAAAAAATTAAAACCCCATGTCATAATCTGATCAAATAGTGAAGATATAACAATTTCAGCAATTGTTTGCATCCATGGCCTTGACCTTTGAACCCATAACCTTTCTCTATGCATCAAAATAGTAGATGAATTAATATATATGCCTATAGAAAATGTTAAAAGTTTTCAGGATAATTAACCATTTCTGTATTATTTCGTATCTGTGACCTTGACCATTGAACCCCTGACCTTAATCTATAAATCACAATGATCGTTACATCAATACCAACATTATATTCTAATATACATGCCTATACAAAATATTTATAGTTTTCGTGTTAATTAATGTTTTTTATTTTGTTTTGCATCTGTGACCTTCACCTTTGAACCCATGACCTTTTTCTATACACCAAAATGTTCGTTGTATTAATACCTACAACATTCTGATATACATGCCTATACAAAAAATTTATAGTTTTAAAGATAATGAACCATTTAAGTATTATTTAGCGTCTATGACCTTGACCTTTGAACCAATTACCTTAATCTATACATCAAAATGACTGTTGCATCAATACCAACAATATTCCAAAATACATACCTATACAAAAAGTTGATAGTTTTCGAGATAATGAACCATTTCGGTATTGTTTTGTTTCTGTGACCTTGAGCTTTGGACCCATGACCTTTTTCTATACACCAAAATGATCAGTGAATCAATACCTACAACATTCTAATATACATGCATACACAAAAAGTTTATAATTTTCGAGATAATGAACCATTTCGGTATTGTTTTGCTTCTGTGACCTTGACCTTTGGACCCATGACCTTAATCTATACACCAAAATGATCATTGTATCAATACCTACAACATTCTAATATACATGCCTATACAAAAAGTTTATAGCTTTCAAGATAATGAACCGTTTCAGTATTATTTCGCGTCTGTGACCTTGACCTTTGAACCCATGACCTTAATCTATACATCAAAATGACCGTTGCATCAATACCAACAATATTCCAATATACATGCCTATACAAAAAGTTGATAGTTTTCGAGATAATAAATAAAATCAGAAAGTCGAAAAATTAGGTCATGACCTTCACAATTGACCTTGACCCGATTTTGAAGGTTATTACAAGAATATGTGAAAACTGAAAACCCCATGTAATTATCTGATCTAATAGTCAAGTTATAACAATTTAAAGCTATTTTACGATTTTTGCAAAATTAAATGCAAAAACGCGTTACCTATTTTTTGTCAGAATTCCACGAAATGTACAAACTTAGAGGTTAAGACCATCTAGAAGCCAAATATCAAATCAGATTTTGCCTCCAATGACTGGTTCTGGAGAAGAAGATTTTTTTAGGTTTTTGCTATTTATAGCAATGGCGGCCATCTTGGATGCCGCAGGAATATAATTTGTACAAACTTTAATCTACTCCACCTAGGGATTTTCCACACCAAATTTGGTTCCAATTGGCCAAGTGGTTTCAGAGGAAAAGATTAAAGTTGACGCACGGACGCACGCACGCACACACGCTTCACCATGGCATAAGCTCAGCTGGCTATAGCCAGTTGAGCTAAAATTATTGATGAAATCTTGGTTAAAACGGTTCTCCTATAAAAAGAGGGACATTTCCAAAGTGACAGTATGGTCATTTGGAACCAATGCTAGTCATTACCGGGTTGAGCGCAGTTCTTGAAGGTGTTCCGATAGTAACCACGGTGACATAAGTAATACATTGTTCAGGATTACTGACATGTCAAGTGTCAAATTGAATGATTTGGTTCGTTTAGGTGAAAATATTAAAGCTTACCTGTCCTGTAACTTTAGGAATTGAAGGCTATACAAAAAGTTTATAGTTTTCGAGATAATAATTATAATCAGAGGTAAAAAAAATTAGGTCAGGACCTTCACAATTGACCTTGACCTCATTTTGAAGATACTAACAAGAAGCTGAAAACCCCATGTCATTATCTAGTTATAACAATTTGAAGCTATTTTACGATTTTTTTCAAAATTAAATGCAAAAACGCGTAATGTATTTTTTATCCGAATTTCACAAAATGAACAAACTATAGGCTTAAGACCCTAGAGAAGCCAAATATTACATCAGATTTTTTCTCCAATCAGTACTTTTGGAGAAGAAGATTTTTTAAGATTTTTGCACCCCTAGCTCACCTTGACCTAGTTATGGTAGCCATGGCAACGCCACGAACAAATCTGAATTGCACCGGCCCATATATACTTCTGACAAAGTTTCATTAAAAACTGTCCAGTAGTTTCAGAGGAGAAGTCGAAAATAGGTGTTAACGACGCACGCATGCACGCATGCACACACACACATACACACGCTGCACTATGCCATAAGCTCACATGACCTTCGGTCAGGTGAGATAATAAAGGGGTCAGAAGAAAACATACCGAGTGAGGAGTTAGCAGACTGACCTTTAATCTTTCTCCTATCTGCTGTATGTAACTGGCTTTCAATTAAAAGTTCAGTTATATTGGTATCGAAGATGATCTGCTGAAGCTATTACCCTATAGGTTTGCCACAGGCAACAATTGACGTATCACTAACCACACCCACAATGTTCCGACAAACGCCTGGCATGCTTGAACTACATGCAAAAAGAATGAAAACTCGGCCTGAATTGCGCCGTTTATTGACGTCACCGACACTAGTATGTCATTAGTTGCCGTGACACTGCTTTAGTACCGTGATGGCAGCCTTTGGCCTTTAACATTGTAGGCGTGGCCGGCGATCCGTCAATTGAACACAGGTCATCCTCAATAGCTGTGTACATTAGACTTGTCTGTTAGCAAAACTCACATGAAATAACTGTATACTATAATAGGTTTCTTTTTTCTATTTCATTTTCAGATAACCATGTAAAGGTGTCTTTTAATGCAAGAGTAACAAAGCATGTGTTGCTTACAAAAGGCAGTGTTATTCCTTATGATCAAGTGCTTCACAATGAAGAAAATGGATTCAATGCAAATAAAGGCATTTTCCACTGTCCAATGGATGGTGTATACATCATATCTGCTAATTTAGAGGTCTACAGTATTAAGGTGATATCATTTATCAAGAAAAATGGCAATACTATTGGAGCTATGAGCAAAGGGTCCCCTTCAAAAGTCTGGAATTCAAATTCTGTAACTGTTGTGACCCGTCTTCATAAAGGTGATCAAGTGTATGTACAAACTGATTATGAAACTTTAATTAATAATGTTTCATTTTTCAGTGGCATCTGGATATCAAAATGATTAAATTACATTTGTCATCATTCTGGTGGACAATACATTATGTAATTTGATTTTTATTTGGTTTTTTTTTTTTTTTTTGGTAATAATAAAAATAGTCTAATTTTGTTCACTTTGCATTGAGTGATGATTTTGATAAATAAACTCAAATTGGTGAATATTAGTTAAATATTCTTTATCTTTTTGTGTCTGCATGATGAAAATGTATGGACAGGTGTGTGTGTGTGTGTGTGTGTGTGTGTGTGTGATGTATTAAATAATCAAAAACATTAATTCATGTCAAAATTACAATCCCAAAGCAAAGTAAAAACTTTGAAACTGGCAAATAAAGTTCACCACGTGAACCTCCACAAGGGAAGTGAGACCAGGTGCTTTAGAAGGGTAGGCACCTCCTGTTTAGCTAATTACACCTGCCGTGTGTGTTATAAAAATAAGCACTTTTTCTTAACCCGGCAAAGGTATAATGGAAAAAAGTTTTGGCAAAAGAAATAGTTTTTACCAGGGATCAAACACATGACCTCTGTGAGTAATGAGAAGTGAGGTTTTAAAAAAAATCAAACACAAAAAATTTCTCATTTACAGCATTCCAAGTTTGTTAGTTTTTCTGTTTGCTTGCCGATAGTTAGTAGTTTTCTCCAGATAATCCTGGTTTCATCTACCATCTAAGATGCATCCACATAAATGAAAGAATCTTGAGCATACATGTAACTCTAAAACATTACTAACAGCCCACTCTGACAAAAAGTTTATAACTTGTTTCCAGAAGAATGTGGTATTCTACAGGTACTCAAGTTTCTTTCATTATTCCACAGCTGATGGCTTTGATATACATGTAAGTTAAAAAATCTTGATAGGGGCATAAACTGCAATAACTCAATCCCATTCCAATCCACACTATTCCACACTGGTGGAAGTTCACGTGTCTAGCCTGACTTGTTAGTTCCAAAGTGTTTACTTTGCTTCTGGATTGTGATTCGGACATGGATTAGTATGTTTGTTTTTGATTATAAGTGGTATTGTTTACAGTCAAGCCTTTAATACCCAAGTGCTTATTTCTACTGGGCTGCCAGTTTCATACAACAGATGTCGGAATGATTGAAAGTCAGCCTGCTTCAGAAACTTGCTAGAACAAGGTGTTACAAATGAAATTTCATGCTTACAGTCAACCCATTAATGCCCAAGTGAACAGTTACTTACATACAGCAGATATCAGAAAATAGTGAATCTTTTAATGTCCAAGCCTTTATCTACATACCAACAGTTACAAACAGCAAATGGAAGAAAACTTATGTCAATCCTTTAATGTTTAAATTATTTTTAAAAGTATCACCATCATTAATTCATTTGACACTAATCTAATCAATACAGACTTGAACAATTCAAAATGCTATGCCATTATGTTTTAATACCAAGTTCTTTATCAACAAAATGCATTATCAGGGCTTGGATTATTCACTTGTCCACTCGTCCAGACGAGTGAAATGTGTACTGGGACGAGTGATGTTGTTATTGCACTCATCACGGTGCCGAGTTAGACTTATCAGACATATACATCATCGGCTTGTTTCAATTAATAAACAACAGACAATTTAGTGTAGGTCGGGAAAATTGTGTATAAGGAGGTCAATTGTAACAATCCTGGCCTCTTTGTAAAAATCTTGCTGTTCTGTTACAAGTGTGAATCAACAAAATCATTTGAACCTATGCATCATATGTGCAAACTGTTTCGCATTCAGAAGTCACTTAGTGTAACGTAAAATCCAATCAATGTTCCGAGTGATTATATATTTGTCAGTCAGTATGTACATATATCACAATATTATCTTTTACACTTGTGGTGGCTGTGCTGAGTTAACTTTCCAAGTGCCGAGTGGTTTTCTTATTCAACAAGGCACTGTGCTAAGTGGAATTAAAAATTCTATCTAAGGCCTGATTATGAAGCTATTTCTGACAGTAGGCAACAAAGAGTTCATTAGGGTGGTTAACAAATGCAATATCTCATACAGACCATCAGCTCAGATGAGCCTTACTAAATTTTTATTACGACAGTTACAAACAGAGCCTGGCAGATAGTTAACAAATGTAATAATTCATAATGTTCTACAGCTCAGGTAAGCTTAAATTAATTTTTGTTGTGAAAGAAACAAAGAGAAATATGATTGTAGTTTAAGAAATGTAAAAGCTAATCTGGGCCTACAGCTCAGGTGAGCTAAAATTAAATTTTTGTTTTGAAAGAAACAAAGACTGCATGGCAGATGGTTAACAAATGCAATAGTTGATATGGGCCTTCAGCTCAGGTGAGCTAAAATTGATTTTTCTGGTAAAGTAACAAAGAGTGCATGACTGATGTTTATGAAATGTAATAGCTCATATGGGCCTACAGCTCAAGTGAGCTAAAAATAATTTTTCTTGTGACCGTAACAAAGAATGCATGACAGATGGGTAACAATGTATGGGCATACAGTACAGGTGAGCTAAAATTAATTTTTGTTGTGAAAGTGATCAATATTGAATCAGCATCAGATAACGGATGTGCTTAGTTTAAATCTTGAATACTACAGATTAAATATCAAAATCTGTGTTCACTTTACTTCTCACATGTCATATATACATAATCTATATATATAAATCTGTTAATGAGCAAAATTTGTGACATAAACACAGCTACACCAGTAAAGTGTGTACATGTCAAAAATAAAAATGCCTGGCAAGTGTATGGTTATACTATTATGGCTTATAATAGCATTGAGCAGTAGTTGTTACTCTGAAGATGTAAATACTGACAAGCATGGAGAAGGGAAGGAAAACATGCAGCCAAGGTCAAAAAGGTCAAATGGACTACTAGCCGATCTGTTCCAACTGATGGTAGACCAAAAGATAGAAAGAACAAAACTCATAAAGGATGTTGAGGAAATGAAGAAACAACTTCAAAACCAAGCTGATACCAAATCAATGGTTAAAGAGATGAAAAAATTGAAGCAAGAACTTCAACAGTTGAAGCATGAGTTAAATTATCAGAAAAATGAACAGAAGAAAAAATTAACAACAGAAATCCAACAAGTAAAGAAAGCTATCAAAGGTAAGTGTATAAGTTCAAGTTAATTCATCAGAGGTAAGTGTGTAAGATATGTTAATCACAACTAAAATATTTCTTTTAGCACCAAGATGTGAAAATGTTCTCTGCAATTTAATGTCTGAGAACATTGTTGCCAATGGTAACACCAAAGAGGCCTCTGAATTTTTTTTTATCAAATTGTTTGGTAATGTACTCGGATAATGTTTATCAAATTGCTTGGCAGTTTGCTCTGAAAGTTTTTATAAAATTGCTTGGCAATGTGCTTAAATTTTTTTCATAAAATTGCTTGGCAATGTGCTAGGATAATTTTTTATCAAATTGTTTGGCAATGTGCTCTTAAAGTTTTTTTTTATCAAATTTCTTGGCAATGTGCTCTGTAACAACCCACTTTGAAAAAATTACGCACTTTGAAAAAATTTTTCAAATCGCGTTAAATTCGGGACAAGCTCAACGCACTTTGAAAAATTTTTTCAAAGTGCGTTAAAAAATGGTTCAGCTCAACGCACTTTGAAAAAAAATATTTTTTTATTTCAAACAGCGTTAAAAACACCTGTGACAACCCACTTTGAAAAAATTACGCACTTTGAAAAATTTTCTTCTCAACCATAAAACATCTTTGATTTCAACAATTTTCTTGGACCTCTTCTTTACGGGAGACCCGATAATAACCAACAGGAATAAACGTGCACCAGGCAGTTTGATAGACAGTACGTTGAAAATGGCAAAGCCCACACACACGACCACACACACAGAGAGAGAGAGAGAGAGAGAGAGAGAGAGAGAGAGAGAGAGAGAGAGAGAGATTTTATTAAAAGAAAACGAATTGCCAATGTGTGTGTGTGTGTTTGTTCGTGTGTGTGTGTGTGTGTGTGTGTGCTAGCATATAATAGTAAAACAGGTCTGGAATACAATTATATAACGACATGAAAACCCTTATAGTTAAGCAGTCAGGACGTCGGAACAATGGCAATTATAGCCGATATAACTGCAATTGATGTAGCAGGCAAAATTAATAATGCGCTTTACTACAAGAAAAGTAGGAGGTTTCGGGCGTGTTGGACCCCTATATGTAGTAACTACCACAAATGTAGTAACTTTACAAATCGAAATGTAATGAAAAAGTGTCACATATGTAGTATCGAACCACAAATTTAAATGTAGTAAGTTTGGTCATAAATGTAGTAAATGTTTTTCACAAATGTAGTATTATACCACAAATGCAACAACTAAAAAAATGATAAAGTGTAATTTTTTTCACAATTGGTAATATCTCGGCTATTCATGGTTCATGTATATGTTAACAGTCATTTTCAGCTGTGACAAGGCTACCACAAGGGAGTTCCGAGATGAATTTCGCGTCCCCAGGATATTTATTAGTCGCCGTTTCGAAGATATAATTTTTTGATTTGTTATTGGTCACCCCCGCCCCATCTTCGATGGCATGGGTTGAATTTTATTTATTTGTTATGGCATGTTTAATAATGTACTTTCTGTCACGGAAGATAATTTCCGTGTGTGAGAGATCACTGGTTCGAACCCCGGCAGGATCTGACCAAGACTTCTTGAAAATGATATTGTGAAATGAAAGCCATTGGGGTAATTTGGATAAGACCTTACAACCGATGCCCCATGTCGACGCAGATGTTACACGATAAAGTGCACTCCTTAACCCTAAAGAGGTATGGCGGGTTTAATAGGCGCTTCTGCTTGAACAGATGAATGACGTAACGATGTATTTTTAAACACCTGAGGATTTCGCGTTCTATAATTAGACCAGGTCTATGAAAAACAAGTGCTTCGTTTTTGTAAACTTGTTTTTCCCTGAAGAGCCGACGATATTGAACAAACCTTAACATCCATACTCTTTATTTTTCATCTTTATGTAGTAAACAGAAAAACTAGAACAATAAAATATAACTTACATCACACTTACTAAGAATTCACGGGTGATAAATGTGTAGATTTATTGTATAAAAATAAACCTGGCTTGATTTGCTAGTAGAAATGTGTTTAGAAAGAAAATGTTCATTTTTTAAAAACTTATAATTGTAAAAAGGAAAAATTGAACAATAGTATTTTATAAAGATAAAAATATAAATAAAATAAAGAGAGTAAATAAAAAAATCCGGATGGGATTTGAACCCATGTCTTACAGGTTATAAAGAGTCTTCGCTACCCACTGAACTAACCACAGCAGTTAGTGCTAGCCGTGTTAAAATATTACATCAGTTGTGTGTGCAGTGGTCAGTTTAATTTTGCCTATTTTTAAAAAAAATGACCATTTTCTCCTAAGAGGACAATTTTTTTAAAAATCGTAATGATTGCGTTTTGAAAATATTTTCAGAAACAATAATGTAAAAGTTGGTCTTCCGAGGAGAACACTTTGAAAATAATTATCAAAGACGGGAAAACCCCCTTATTTTTCATTTTTTAGCATAATAGAACACAAAGATGCGCTTATTAAGAAAATACCATTAAAATATATCTTTGTATGAGGCAAAATCTGAAAGTCCACATAAAATATGTTGCTTTATTAATTAAGTGCAAGAATATTTAGAGTTTATTTTTAAAAAACCAAAACGGTCCATTCAGGACAAAATCACATCAAACCCGCCATACCTCTTTCAAATTCCAAACAGGAAACATCTATCATCTATATATGTTTAAATTCTTTGCTAATAAAATTTATGAAATGTAATGTGTAATATAATGCATTACTTTAGTAAAGTAATTGTAATATAATGCATTACTTTCCAAAATGCAAGTAATTGTAATTGTAATATAATGCTAGTTTGCCAAAGTAATTGTAATGTAATGCATTACATGTACATTGCAATGTAATTCGCCCTATGTCTGACATATAGGGTCTCACAGCCCGCCATAAACCGGTTAACCACACCACCCCTTTATATCGAATGTAGGTCCAAGTCGTACCATGATGGCAACGGGCCTTAAATTTTATTGTATTGTCTATTGTTGTTGGTGGTTTTTTTTTCGGGGGGGGGGAAGCTTTTGGTTACTGGCATTTGTCCAGTTCCACAATTTTAGACATCTTTAACACCAATTAAATATTTTGTTTCCTTTCTTGAACATAACAACTACTACCATACTACGCATTTGAGCAGGAGATACTACTTCCGGAGCATCTGATCTCACTTCCGGGTCTGTCTGGAGGTCCACGCTTCTTTTCTTACACATATTTGAAGCTATTTAGTTTCGCGAGAAAGGAATACTCATTGGTATTGTTTGTGTGGATTTATGTGTTCAGTGGCCAAACTTATATATATATATTCCATTTTCAAATTTGAACTAAATCGGACAACAAATAAGACTAAAACGGCCGATTATGCGTTTATAGTAACGGCGGGTATCTTGGATATGGCGCGGGAACGCCAACAAAACTTTAATCTTTACAAACCATGGGCCTTTCACACCAAATTTGGTTCAAATTGGCCCAGTGGTTTCATTGTAAATATACATGGTTTACGGTCAGGATATATATGGTATACGTGCTACATATCGCAAAGATAGGTGTTTTCCCAAAATGTCCCCTTGTAACCCCCTCCTCCTGATCCAGACACCCTTGGCTGCTGACCACATTTTGAATCTGGTTTTTACATTTTGCGACATACAAACGCTAACCCTGCTATTAGTTATGTTGGTTAAAACTTGTGTTGGCTGTTGTAGATCATTCAATCACAAATGAAAATATGCGTTGAACGAAGTGAAATAAATTTAAATGTACCTTATTGACGCAGTTTGATTTTTTTTTTTCAAATCGCGTTGAACTTGTCCCGCATTCAACACAGTTTGAAAAACAATTCAAAGTGCGTAATTTTTTCAAAGTGGGTCGAATTTTATATGTACCTCATTAACGCACTTTGAAGTATTTTTCAAAGTGCGTTGAGCTGAACCATTTTTAACGCACTTTGAAAAAATTTTTCAAAGTGCGTTGAGCTTGTCCCGAATTTGACGCGATTTGAAAATTTTTTTCAAAGTGCGTAATTTTTTTCAAAGTGGGTTGCTACAGTGCTCTGAATTTTTTTTATAAATATGATTGGCAATGTGCTAGAACAATTTTTTATCAAATTGCTTGGCAATGCACTCTAAAAGTTATTTATAAAATTGCTTGGCAATGTGCTCTGAAAGTTTTTTTTATAAAATTGCTTGGCAATATGCTGGAATAATTTTTTTCTCAAATTGCTTGACAATGTGCTCAGATAATTTTTATCAAATTGCTTGGCAATGTGCTTGGATATTTTTTTTATCAAACTCCTTAGCAATGTACTTGTGTGTTGTGTCTCATGGACTTGTGCTTCTATAGTCATGGACTTGAGACCCAGCTGGGCTGAGCAAAATGTTTCTTATTTCACATGGCCCCTGTCTACTCTGCTGCTAAATAAATATGTTGTAGGTTAAAGTGTGATGGACTGACAACCTAGAACACCCCCACCCCACCTTGACTAGTCTCCTTTTAAGTTTAGGTTATAGCAGAAGTGAATCATTTTTGTATTATTGTAGAAGAAAGAAGGGTATAATCTCATTCATATAAGAAACCAATGGGCCTATTGCTCACCTGAGAGCAAATCAATTTTTGATTACATTATGACATAAAAGGTCATACACATCAAACTTTGTCTATTATCTCTTGCAGTTATGTCCATTATACATGGGGACAAATCCATGTGAAAACATCGTCATTGTACATTTATTGTTTTGTGTGATTTTGTGTGAGGTTATTGCCAAGAACATGTGATTCAAATGAAAGCTTCTATAATATGTCTCACTTTTTACTTCATTTTCAGATAACAACGTCAAGGTGTCATTTCATGCAAAACTGACAAAGCACCTGATACTTGGAAAAGACAGTATTGTTCCATATGATCACGTGTTTAACAATGAAGGAAACGGATTCAATGTGAATAAAGGTGTCTTCCTCTGTCCAATAGATGGCGTATACACGATATCTGCTAGTTTAGAGGTCTTCAATACCAGAGTCATATCAATTTTAATGAAAAATGGAAAAGAAATTGGAGGTATAACTAAAGGGTCACCATCAAATGCTTGGAATACAAATTCTGTAACAGTTGTGACCCGTCTTCGTAAAGGTGATCGAGTGTGGGTACAAAATTATCATAAGGCTGAAATTTCTGGAGTTTCGCATTTCAGTGGTGTCTGGATATCGAAATGATTGAATTAAATTGTCTTCATTCTGGCTGACTAAAAATTATTCAATTTCATTTTATTTTATTTATTTATTTATTTATTTATTATTTATTTATTTATTTATTTATTATTTATTTATTTATTATAAGTACCGTTGTGGCTTAGTGGACTAAACACTGGATTATTCATCATTTAGGCTCGAATCCAACTCTGGCATAATTTGATGTGAGAAAGTTTGTCAGTCGTATTCTCCAGATAATCTGATTTCCTCCATCTAGGAACTGTTTATATAAATGAAAGAATCTTGGGCAAAGGACACCACAGCTCTACTCCACTACCAAAACAATATACAGTCAAACCTATCTATAAAGGCCACCCAAGGGGACCAGTAAAAGTGGCCTTCATAGGCAGGAACCCTTTTATACAACTTAAAAAATATGAATAAAGAGATATTGGATGAAATTTTACTGGCCTTTATAAGCAGGTGGCCCTTTATTAGAGGTAGCATTTAACATAGGTTTGACTGTAACACCATTCCACAACCAAAGAATCTTAACTGGGTCATAGAACACAGATATCCCCTTCACTTCACTAACAAAACTCCATAACTTCATTTCACTAACAACTGCTTAGGTATTCTAGCACATTCTTGCGAGAAAAGTTTGTCAATTTCCTTGCAAAAGTTGGTGGTTTTCTCATATAGGGCTGTGACTGGTAGACAATTGACGTTTCGCTGACCACGCCCACAATCTTTCCACACTGGCCGCTATCACGATACCAAAGCAGCATCAAGACAACTAATGATGTACTAGTGTCAGTGACGTCACTAAACAGCACAATTCAACCAAGTTTTCATTCTTTTTGCTTCTAATTCAAGAATGCTGGGTGTGTGTCAGAATATTGTGGTCGTGGCCGGCGATACATCCATCCCTACCCAGGAACCCAAAACTTGATACCTGAAATGGTACAGAGTACAGTCAAACCTGTCTATTAAGGCCACCCAAAGAAACCAGTAAAAGTGGTCTTTGTAGGCAGGTGGCCTTTGTATACAGGTTCAAATAATATGAATAAAGAACACTTGGGATACAATTCTACTGGCCTTTATAAGCAGGTGGTCTTTATATAGAGATGACTTTTAAGTCAGGTTGAACTGTACCTTTAAGGGCAGGTGGCCTTTATATACAGGTTCAAATAATACAAATAAAGAACAATTCGGATACAATTCTACTAGCTTTTAGAGGCAGTTCACCCTTACATAGAGGTGACCTTTAAGGCAGGTTGGGTTATACCCGTATTTTTACAACTTCCATCAATTTCTATCAAGGATCTTTACACAAACCATAAACAAACAACCAAGATAACCATATATTATAAATTTCGTGATTATTATGTAAATAGTATACATTTATCATAAAAAAATGATGTAAAACAAGATAAATCTACAAAACTCCCCATCTTGTCTGTATATTGTGTTACCCTACAAATTAATTACAAATTTACCACTGAGGTAGTGCAGAGTGCTCTCTCCATAAATAGAAGCCTTCTGAAGGTTGTGTGTTCAATCCCCAGTTAGGTCTGATGACTCAAGTTTTTAAAAAGGATAGCATCAAGCATTACGAAACGATAGTCAAAATGCTTTCAGATATAAACATGGTCCGGTGTCAAGGTAGGTGGGGCACCCTAAACCCTGCTGTATAATGCCATCAGCGCAAGGCACAGGCAAAATAGTCTATAGCTGGTGATGTCTGGATATATGTGACTGGGACATTAAACCGTTACTCAATTCAATTACAAATTCTGATCCATGATCAATGTTTTATACGCATGTGTAACCAAGTTTTTATAGAAAGGCTAAATTAAATGAATAAATGTAATTTTTTCTTGATTTCGATTAGTAGAATAACAAAAAATTATTGATGAAATCTTGGTTAAAAAGGTTCTCCTATAAAAAGAGGGACATTTCCAAAGTGACAGTATGGTCATTTGGAACCAATGCTAGTCATTACCGGGTTGAGTGCAGTTCTTGAAGGTGTTCTGATAGTAACCACGGTGACATAAGTAATACATTGTCAGGATTACTGACATGTCAAGTGTCAAATTGAATGATTTGGTTCATTTAGGTGAAAATATTAAAGCTTACCTGTCCTGTAACTTTAGGAATTGAAGGCTATACAAAAAGTTTATAGTTTTCGAGATAATAATTATAATCAGAGGTAAAAAAAATTAGGTCACGACCTTCACAATTGACCTTGACCTCATTTTGAAGATACTAACAAGAAGATGTCAAAACTGAAAACCCCATGTCATTATCTGGTCAAATAGTCAAGTTATAACAATTTGAAGCTATTTTACGATTTTTTCAAAATTAAACGCAAAAACGCGTAATCTATTTTTTATCCGAATTTCACAAAATGAACAAACTATAGGCTTAAGACCATAGAGAAGCCAAATATTACATCAGATTTTTTCTCCAATCAGTACTTTCGAAGAAGAAGATTTTTTAAGATTTTTGCACCCCTAGGTCACCTTGACCTGGTTATGGTAGCCATGGCAACGCCACAAACAAATCTGAATTGCACTGGCCCATATATACTTCTGACAAAGTTTCATTAAAAACTGTCCAGTAGTTTCAGAGGAGAAGTCGAAAATAGGTGTTAACGACGCACGCACGCACACACACACGCACGCACACATGCACATACACACTATGCCATAAGCTCACATGACCTTCGGTCAGGTGAGCTAATAAAGGGGTCAGAAGAAAACATACCGAGTGAGGAGTTAGCAGACTGACCTTTATTCTTTCTCCTATCTGCTGTATGTAACTGGCTTTCAATTAAAAGTTCAGTTATATTGGTATCGAAGATGATCTGCTGAAGCTATTACCCTATAGGTTTGCCACAGGCAACAATTGACGTATCACTAACCACACCCACAATGTTCTGACAAACGCCTGGCATGCTTGAACTACATGCAAAAAGAATCAAAACTCTGCCTTAATTGCGCTGTTTTTTGACGTCACTGACACTAGTATGTCATTAGTTGCCGTGACACTGCTTTAGTACCGTGATGGCAGCCTTTGGCCTTTAACATTGTAGGCGTGGCCGGCGATCCGTCAATTGAACACAGGTCATCCTCAATAGCTGTGTACATTAGACTTGTCTGTTAGCAAACCTCACATGAAATAACTGTATACTATAATAAGTTTCTTTTTTCTATTTCATTTTCAGATAACCATGTAAAGGTATCTTTTAATGCAAGAGTAACAAAGCATGTGTTGCTTACAAAAGGCAGTGTTATTCTTTATGATCAAGTGCTTCACAATGAAGGAAATGGATTCAATGCAAATAAAGGCATTTTCCACTGTCCAATGGATGGTGTATACATCATATCTGCTAATTTAGAGGTCTACAGTATTAAGGTGATATCATTTATCAAGAAAAATGGCAATACTATTGGAGCTATGAGCAAAGGGTCCCCTTCAAAAGTCTGGAATTCAAATTCTGTAACAGTTGTGACCTGTCTTCATAAAGGTGATCAAGTGTATGTACAAATTGATTATGAAACTTTAATTAATAATGTTTCATTTTTAGTGGCATCTGGATATCAAAATGATTAAATTACATTTGTCATCATTCTGGTGAACAATAAATTATGTAATTTGATTTTTATTGTTTTTTTTTTTTTTTTTTTTTTTGGTAATAATAAAAATAGTCTAATTTTGTTCACTTTGCAAGTTTATCACTTGTTTCCAGAAGAATGTGGTATTCTACAAGTACTCAAGTTTTTTTCATTATTCCACAGCTGATGGCTTTGATATACATGTAAGTTAAAAAATCTTGATAGGGGCATAAACTGCAATAACTCAATCCCATTCTAATCCACACTATTCTTCCCCCCCCCCCACCTCCATTCTCAAAAGTAGTCGATACAAGATAAACTAGAACAGAAATGCATGGAATGAACATGAAATATATTTTTTGAATTAGCATCATATTGAACTGTCAATTACACCGCTGTCAGTAACCCCACCAACTTGTAAACCTGATGGAAACAAACAAGTGATGTCATTGTGACCAGTGGCAGGTGCCCAACAAAAGTCACTGTGACCTTGAATCTGGGTCAAAATCAATCAGCTTTTCAAAAGTTGTGCAGCTTCATCACACCTGATGCTTATTATGGTTTCATAATAAGGTTCAAGGTCATTCTGTTTCGGAAGCTTGGTAGAACTTTATGATATGGTGCTATTTATATGCCCTGGATATATTTGATGTCCCATAGTTCCATGTTCCTTTCACACAATTTTGATTACACACGTGGCAGATGTAGCTAGTTAAACAGGAGGTGATCACCCTTTTGGAGCACCTGGCCTCACTTCCCTGGTGGAAGTTAACTTGTCTAACCTAACTTGTCAGTTCCAAAGTTTTTACATTGCTTCTGGATTGTGATTCGGACATGGATTAGTATGTTTGTTTTTGATAAGTTGTATTGTTTACAGTCAAGCCTTTAATACCCAAGTGCTTATTTCTACTGGGCAGCCAGTTTCATACAACAGATGTCGGAATGATTGAAAGTCAGCCTGCTTCAGAAACTTGCTAGAACAAGGTGTTACAAATGAAATATCATGCTTACAGTCAACCTTTAATGCCCCATGAACAGTTACTTACATACAGCAGATATCAGAAAATAGTGAATCTTTTAATGTCCAAGCCTTTATCTACATACCACAGTTACAAACAGCAAATGGAAGAAAACTTATGTCAATTCTTTAATGTTTAAATTATTTTTAAAAGTATCACCATCGTTAATTCATTTGACAACATCTTATCAATACAGACTTGAACAATTCAAAATGCTATGCCATTATGTTTTAATACCAAGTTCTTTATCAACAAAATGCATTATCAGGGCTTCGATTATTCACTTGTCCACTTGTCCTGATGAGTAAAATGTGTACTGGGATGAGTGATGTTGTTATTGCACTCGTCACGGTGCCGAGTTAAATTTATCAGACATATACATCATCGGCTTGTTTCAATTAATAAACAACAGACAATTTAGTGTAGGTCGGGAAAATTGTGTATAAGGAGGTCAATTGTAACGATCCAGGCCCCTTTGTAAAAATCTTGCCGTTCTGTTACAAGTGTGAATCAACAAAAACATTTGAACCTTTGAATCATATGTGCAAACAGTTTCACATTCGGAAGTCACTTAGTGTAACGTAAAATCCAATCGATGTTCCGAGTGTTTATATATTTGTCAGTCAGTATGTACATATATCACAATATCATCTTTTACACTTGTGGTGGCTGTGCTGAGTTAACTTTCCAAGTGCCGAGTGGTTTTCTTATTCAACAAGGCACTGTGCCAAGTGGAATTAAAAATTCTATCTAAGGCCTGATTATGAAGCTATTTCTGACAGTAGGCAACAAAGAAATCATTAGAGTGGTTAACAAATGCAATATCTCATACAGACCTGCAGCTTAGATGAGCCTTACTAAATTTTTATTACGACAGTTACAAACAGAGCCTGGCAGATAGTTAACAAATGTAATAATTCATAATGTTCTACAGCTCAGGTAAGCTTAAATTAATTTTTATTGTGAAAGAAACAAAGAGAATATGATTGTAGTTTAAGAAATGTAAAAGCTAATCTGGGCCTACAGCTCAGGTGAGCTAAAATTAAATTTTTGTTTTGAAAGAAACAAAGACTGCATGGCAGATGGTTAACAAATGCAATAGTTCATATGGGCCTACAGCTCAGGTGAGCTAAAATTGATTTTTCTAGTGAAAGAAACAAAGACTGCATGGCAGATGGTTAACAAATGCAATAGTTCATATTGGCCTACAGCTCAGGTGAGCTAAAATTAATTTTTCTTGTGACAGTAACAAAGAATGCATGACAGATGGGTAACAATGTATGGGCCTACAGTACAGGTGAGCTAAAATTAATTTTTGTTGTGAAAGTGATCAATATTCAATCAGCATCAGATAACGGATGTCCTTTGTTTGATTCTTAAATACTACAGATTAAATATCAAAATCTGTGTTCACTATTACTTCTCACATGTCATATACATGTGTATATATATATAGATATCAATGAGCTAAATTTGTGACACAAACACAGCTAAACAGGTAAAGTGTGTACATGTCAAAAATAAAAATGCCTGGCAAGTGTATGGTTATACTATTATGGCTTATAATAGCATTGAGCAGTAGTTGTTACTCTGAAGATGTAAATACTGACAAGTATGGAGAAGGGGAGGGAAACATGCAGCCAAGGTCAAAAAGGTTAGACGGACTGCTAGCCGATCTGTGTCAACTGATGGTAGATCAAAAGATAGAAAGAACAAAACTCATAAAGGATGTTGAGGAAATAAAGAAACAGAACCAAGCTGATACCAAATCAATGGTTAAAGAGATGAAAAAATTGAAACAAGAACTTCAACAGTTGAGGCATGAGTTAAAATATCAGAAAAATGAACAGAAGAAAAGATTAACAACAGAAATTCAAAAAGTGAAGAAAACTATCAAAGGTAAGTGTATAACTTCTAGTTAATTCATCAGAGGTAAGTGTGTAAGATTTGTTAATCACAGCTAAAATATTTGTTTTAGCACCAAGATGTGAAAATATTCTCTGCAATTTAATGTCTGAGAACAAAAACGTTATTGTTGCCAATGGTAACACCAAACAGGCCTCTGATTTTTTTTTATCAAATTGTTTGGTAATGTACTCAGATAATGTTTTATCAAATTGCTTGGCAATGTACTCTGAAAGTTTTTATAAAATTGCTTGGCAATGTGTTTAAATTTTTTGTTATATAATTGCCTTGCAATGTGCTCAGATAGTTTTTTTTTCATAAAATTGCTTGGCAATGTGCTAGGATAATTTTTTATCAAATTGTTTGGCAATGTGCTCTTAAAGTTTTCTTTTATCAAATTTCTTGGCAATGTGTTCTGAAGTTTTTTTATAAATTTGATTGGCAATGTGCTAGGACAATTTTTTATCAAATTCCTTGGCGATGTGCTCTTAAAGTTATTTATAAAATTGCTTGGCAATATGCTCAGATAGTTTTTTTTATAAAAATTGCTTGGCAATATGCTAGAATAATTTTTATCAAATTGCTTACCAATGTGCTCGGATAATTTTTATCAAATTGCTTGGCAATGTGCTTGGATATTTTTTTTACCAAACTCCTTAGCAATTTACTAAGTAATTGTGTGTTGTGTCTTGGGGACTTGTGCTTCTATAGTCATGGTCTTGAGATCCAGCTGGGCTGAGCAAAATGCTTCTTATTTAACATTGCCCCAGTCTACTCTGCTGCTAAATAAAATGATACCAACAAATATGTTGTAGGTTAAACTGTGATGGACTGACAACCTAGCCCACCCCCACCCCCACTTGACTAGTCTCCTTTTAAGTTTAGGTTATAGCAGAAGTGAATCATTTTTGTATTATTGGAGAAGAAAGAAGGGTATAATCTCATTTCATATAAGAAACCAATGGGCCTAATGCTCACCTGAGAGCAAATCAATTTTTGATTACATTATGACATAAAAGGTCATGCACATCAAACTTGTCTGTCTCGTGCAGTTATGTCCATTATACATGGGATAATCCATGTGAAAACATGGTCATTGTACATTTATTGTTCTGTATGATTTTTGTGTGAGTTAGTGCCAAGAACATGTGATTCAAATGAAACCTTCTATAATATGTTTCACTTCTTACTTCATTTTCAGATAACAATGTCAAGGTGTCATTTAATGCAGTACTGACAAAACACCTGACACTTGAAAAGGCAGTATTGTTCCATATGATCAACTGTTTCACAATGAAGGAAACGGATTCAATGTGAATAAAGGTGTCTTCCACTGTCCAATAGATGGCATATACATGATATCTGCTAGTTTAGAGGTCTCAATACAGAGTCATATCAATTTAATGAAAAATGGAAGCACAATTGGAGCTATGACTAAAGGGTCACCATCAAATGCTTGGAATTCAAATCTGTAACAGTTGTGACCCGTCTTCGTAAAGGTGATCGAGTGTGGGTACAAAATTATTATAAAGCTGAAGTTTGGGGAGTTTCGTATTCAGCGGTGTATGGATATCGAAATGATTGAATTAAATTGTCTTCATTCTGGCTGACTAAAAATTATTCAATTTCATTTTATTTATTTATTTATTTATTTTATTTATTTATAAGTACCATTGTGACTTAGTGGACTAAACCACTGGCTTATTCATCATTTAGGCTCAAATCCAACTCTGGCATATTTTGATGTGAGAAAGTTTGTCAGTCGTTTTTCCAGATAATCTGATTTCCTTCATCTAGCATTGGTTGTTGGTTAAATGTTGCTTAACGTTGCATAAGCAATTTTTCAGCTATTGGCTACGAGAACTATTTAATTAATCTCTAGGGATTAATCTATGAACAATTTTTGTGTATGCATGTGAAGTGCGAGTGTGTTGTATGGTCTGCCTTGTACTAGCGCGCACTCAGGGAGACTTTACCTTGCTAGCTCACAGAGTCGGTACACCGCAGACAAGCGTACCACTCCCCCAGTCCATTATACTGATACCAGGGAATCAGTATAGGCCAACAGTAAGGAAAATTCACTTTCCCACATGTGGTCGAGCGGGACTCGACCCTCCATCCAGGAATGGTTCATATGAAAGAAAGAAATCTTGGGCAAAGGACACCACAGCTCTACTCCACTACCAAAACAATTTACAGTCAAACCTATCTATAAAGGCCACCCAAGGGGACCAGTAAAAGTGGCCTTTATAGGCAGGAACCCTTTTATACAACTTAAAAAATATGAATAAAGAGCTATTGGGATGAAATTTTACTGGCCTTTATAAGTAGGTGGCCCTTTATTAGAGGTGCATTTAACATAGGTTTGACTGCAACACCATTCCACAACCAAAGAATCTTGACTGGGTCATAGAACACAGATATCCCCTTCACTTCACTAACAAAACTCCATAACTTCATTTCACTAACAACTACTTAGGTACTTTAGCACATTCTTGAGAGAAAAGTTTGTCAATTTGCTTGCAAAAGTTGGTGGTTTTCTCACATAGGGCTGTGACAGGTAGACAATTGACGTTTCGCTGACCATGCCCACAATCTTTCCACACTGGCCGCCATCACGGTACCAAAGCAGCATCAAGGCAACTAATAATGTACTAGTGTCAGTGACGTCACTAAACCGCACAATTCAACCAAGTTTTCATTCTTTTTGCTTCTAATTCAAGAATGCCGGGTCTTTGTCGGAATATTGTGGTCGTGGCCGGCGATACATTAATTCCCTACCCAGGAACCCAAAACTTGATACCTGAAATGGTACAGAGTACAGTCAAACCTGTCTATTAAGGCCACCCAAAGGAACCAGTAAAAGTGGTCTTTGTAGGCAGGTGGCCTTTGTATACAGGTTCAAATAATATGAATAAAGAACAATTGGGATACAATTCTACTGGCCTTTATAAGCAGGTGGTCTTATATAGAGATTACTTTTAAGGCAGGTTGGACTGTACCTTTAAGGGCAGGTGGCCTTTATATACAGGTTGAAATAATACGAATAAAGAACAATTTGGATACAATTCTACTGGCTTTAAAAGGCAGGTGACCCTTACATAGAGGTGACCTTTAAGGCAGATTGGGCTCTACCCATTTTTACAACTTCAATTAATTTCTATCAAGGATCTTAACACAAACCATAAAAAACAACCAAGATAACCGTATATTATAAATTCGGATTATTATGTAAATAGTATACATTTATCATAAAAAAATGTGTAAAACAAGATAAATCTACAAAAGTCCCCATCTTGTCTGTATATTGTGTTACCCTACGAATTAATTACAAATTTACTACTGCGGTAGTGCAGAGTGCTCTCTTGATAAAGAAGGTTGTGTGTTCAATCCCCAGTTAGGTGATGACCCAAGTTTTTAAAAAGGATAGTGACTGTTCTGTTGACAAGCACTAGGCATTACGAAACGATAGTCAAATGCTTTCAGATATAAACATGGTCCGGTGTCACGGTAGGTGGGGTACCTAAACCCTGTTGTATAATGCCATCAGCGCAAGGCACGGGCAAAATAGTCTATAGCTGGTGATGTCTGGATATATGTGACTGGGACATTAAACACCGTTACTCAATTCAATTAAAAATTCTGCTCCATGATCAATGTTTTACGCATGCGCAATGAGTTGCGCTGCACAAGTTTTGTCTAGAAAGGCTAAATTAAATGAATAAATGTAATTTTTTTTTATCAATTAGTAAAATAACAAAAAGGTATTGATGAAATCTTGGTTAAAAAAGGTTCTCCTAAAAAGAGGGATATTCCAAAGTGACAGTATGGTCATTTGGAACCAATGCTAGTCATTACCGGGTTGAGCGCAGTTCTTGAAGGTGTTCCGATAGTAACCACGTTGACATAAGTAATACATTGTCAGGATTACTGACATGTCAAGTGTCAAATTGAATAATTTGGTTCATTTAGGTGAAAATATTAAAGCTTACCTGTCCTGTAACTTTAGGAATTGAAGGCTATACAAAAAGTTTATAGTTTTCGAGATAATAATTATAATCAGAGGTAAAAAAAATTAGGTCACGACCTTCACAATTGACCTTGACCTCATTTTGAAGATACTAACAAGAAGATGTCAAAACTGAAAACCCCATGTCATTATCTGGTCAAATAGTCAAGTTATAACAATTTGAAGCTATTTTACGAGTTTTTCAAAATTAAACGCAAAAACGCGTAATCTATTTTTTATCAGAATTTCACAAAATGAACAAACTATAGGCTTAAGACCCTAGAGAAGCCAAATATTACATCAGATTTTTTCTCCAATCAGTACTTTCGAAGAAGATTTTTAAGATTTTTGCACCCTAGGTCACCTTGACTAGTTATGGTAGCCATGGCAACGCCACAAACAAATCTGAATTGCACCGGCCCATATATAATTCTGACAAAGTTTCATTAAAAACTGTCCAGTAGTTTCAGAGGAGAAGTCGAAAATAGGTGTTAACGACGCACACACGCACACACACACGCACGCACACATGCACATACACACGCTGCGCTATGCCATAAGCTCACATGACCTTCGGTCAGGTGAGCTAATAAAGGGGTCAGAAGAAAACATACCGAGTGAGGAGTTAGCAGACTGACCTTTAATCTTTCTCCTATCTGCTGTATGTAACTGGCTTTTAATTAAAAGTTCAGTTATATTGGTATCGAAGATGATCTGCTGAAGCTATTACCCTATAGGTTTGCCACAGGCAACAATTGACGTATCACTAACCACACCCACAATGTTCCGACAAACGCCTGGCATGCTTGAACTACATGCAAAAAGAATGAAAACTCTGCCTGAATTGCGCCGTTTATTGACGTCACTGACACTAGTATGTCATTAGTTGCCGTGACACTGCTTTAGTACCGTGATGGCAGCCTTTGGCCTTTAACATTGTAGGCGTGGCCGGCGATCCGTCAATTGAACACAGGTCATCCTCAATAGCTGTGTACATTAGACTTGTCTGTTAGCAAAACTCACATGAAATAACTGTATACTATAATAGGTTTCTTTTTTCTATTTCATTTTCAGATAACCATGTAAAGGTATCTTTTAATGCAAGAGTAACAAAGCATGTGTTGCTTACAAAAGGCAGTGTTATTCTTTATGATCAAGTGCTTCACAATGAAGGAAATGGATTCAATGCAAATAAAGGCATTTTCCACTGTCCAATGGATGGTGTATACATCATATCTGCTAATTTAGAGGTCTACAGTATTAAGGTGATATCATTTATCAAGAAAAATGGCAATACTATTGGAGCTATGAGCAAAGGGTCCCCTTCAAAAGTCTGGAATTCAAATTCTGTAACAGTTGTGACCCGTCTTCATAAAGGTGATCAAGTGTATGTACAAACTGATTATGAAACTTTAATTAATAATGTTTCATTTTTCAGTGGCATCTGGATATCAAAATGATTAAATTACATTTGTCATCATTCTGGTGGACAATAAATTATGTAATTCGATTTTTACTGGTTTTTTTTTTTTTTTTTTTTTTTTTTTTTGGTAATAATAAAAATAGTCTAATTTTGTTCACTTTGCATTGAGTGATGATTTTGATAAATAAACTCAAATTGGTGAATATTAGTTAAATATTCTTTATCTTTGTGTGTCTGCATGATGAAAATGTATGGACAGGTGTGTGTGTGTGTGATGTATTAAATAATCAAAAACATTAATTCATGTCAAAATCACAATCCCAAAGCAAAGTAAAAACTTTGAAACTGGCAAATAAAGTTCACCATGTAAACCTCCACAAGGGAAGTGAGACCAGGTGCTTTAGAAGGATAGGCAACTCCTGTTTAGCTAATTACACCTGCCGTGTGTGTTATAAAAATAAGCACTTTTTCTTAACCAGGCAAAGGTATAATGGAAAAAAGTTTTGGCAAAAGAAATAGTTTTTACCAGGGATCAAACACATGACCTCTGTGAGTAATGAGTAGTGAGGTTTTAAAAAACAAGAGGCCCAGGGGCCACATCGCTCACCTGAGCAACTTGCTAGGTAGAAGCCGAAATGAGTTCAGTATTGAAGTGAGTGCAGGGGAGGGAGGTTTTGTACAAACTGAAATCTATACTTCCTACCGATGCTTTTCACTAAACAATTTGTAAGTATTTCTATGTACCGTAAAAGGTTGATGTTTCGACAAGCCTCGGCTTATTCCGTTACCTTTTTCTTACAGCATTTCAACCAATGAAATAATTTTAAAAAAAATTTTCATCATGCAATCTACCAATCTCAAAAGAGAGAAAATGCATAGGCCGAATACTGTAATCGGGAAATGGCAAATAGAAATTATAGAATACAGCAGGATTTACATTAACAAGAGGCCCATGGGCCTGATACGCTCACCTGATAACTAATGGCGAGCTGATAGATTTAAACAACACATAAATACTAAACCCAAATGACTTTTTTTTAACATCATGATAACCATTGTATCCATACCTACAACATTCTAATATACATGCCTATACAAAAAGTTTATAGTTTTCGAGATAATTAACCATTTTGGTATTGTTTTGCATCTGTGACCTTGACCTTTGAACCCATGACCTTTTTCTATACATTAAAATGATCGTTGTATCAATATCTGCAACATTCTAATATACAAGCCTATACAAAAAGTTTATAGTTTTCGAGATAATTAACCATTTCGGTATTGTTTCACATCTGTGACCTTGACATTTGAACCCATGTCCTTTTTCTATACACCAAAATAATTGTTGTATCGATACTTACAACATTCTAATATACATGCCTTTACACAAAGTTTATAGTTTTCGAGATAATTAAACATTTCGGTATTGTTTCGCAAATGTGACCTTGACCTATGAACCCATAACCTTTTTCTATATATCAAAATGATTGTTGTATCAATACCTACAACATTCTAATATACATGCCTATACAAAAAGTTTATAGTTTTCGAGATAATTAACCATTTCGGTATTGTTTTGCATCTGTGACCTTGACCTTTGAACCCATGACCTTTTTCTTTACATCAAAATGATCCTTGTATCAATACCTACAACATTCTAATATATATGCCTATACAAAAAGTTTATAGTTTTCAAAAAATTAACCATTTTGGTATTGTTTCGCATCTGTGACCTTGACCTTTGAACCCATGACCTTTTTCTATACATCAAAATGATCATTGTATTAATACCTACAACATTCTAATATACATGCCTATACAAAATGTTTATAGTTTTCGAGATAATTAACAATTTCAGTATTGTTTCGCATCTGTGACCTTGACCTTTGAACCCATGACCTTTTTCTATACATCAAAATGATCGTTGTATCAATACCTACAACATTCTAATATACATGCCTATACAAAAAGTTTATAGTTTTCAAGATAATTAACAATTTCAGTATTGCTTCGCATCTGTGACCTTGACCTTTGAACCCATCACCTTTTTCTATACATCAAAATGATTGTTGTATCGATATCTACAACATTCTAATATATATGCCTATACAAAATGTTTATAGTTTTCGAGATAATTAACCATTTCGGTATTGTTTCACATCTGTGACCTTGACCTTTGAACCCATGACTTTTTTCTATACATCAAAATGATCGTTGCATCAATACCTACAACATTCTAATATACATGCCTATACAAAAAGTTTATAGTTTTCGAGATAATTAACCATTTCGGTATTGTTTCACATCTGTGACCTTGACCTTTAAACCCATGACCTTTTTCTATACATCAAAATGATTGTTATATCAATACCTACAACATTCTAATATACATGCCTATACAAAAAGTTTATAGTTTTCGAGATAATTAACCATTTCGGTATTGTTTCACATTTGTGACCTTGACCTTTGAACCCATGACCTTTTTCTATATATCAAAATGATTGTTATATCAATACCTACAACATTCTAATATACATGCCTATACAAAATGTTTATAGTTTTCGAGATAATTAACCATTTCGGTATTGTTTCACATCTGTGACCTTGACCTTTGAACCCATGACCTTTTTCTATACATCAAAATGATCGTTGTATCGATACCTACAACATTCTATTATACATGCCTATACAAAAAGTTTATAGTTTTCGAGATAATAATTATAATCAGAGGTAAAAAAAATTAGGTCACGACCTTCACAATTGACCTTGACCTCATTTTGAAGATACTAACAAGAAGATGTCAAAACTGAAAACCCCATGTTATTATCTGGTCAAATAGTCAAGTTATAACAATTTGAAGCTATTTTACGATTTTTTCAAAATTAAACGCAAAAACGCGTAACCTATTTTTTATCCGAATTTCACAAAATGAACAAACTATAGGCTTAAGACCCTAGAGAAGCCAAATATCACATCAGATTTTTTTTCCAATCAGTACTTTCGGAGAAGAAGATTTTTTAAGATTTTTGCACCCCTAGGTCACCTTGACCTAGTTATGGTAGCCATAGCAACGCCACGAACAAATCTGAATTGCACCGGCCCATATATACTTCTGACAAAGTTTCATTAAAAACTGTCCAGTAGTTTCAGAGGAGAAGTCGAAAATAGGTGTTAACGACGCACACACGCACACACGCACACACGCACGCTGCGCTATGCCATAAGCTCACATGACCTTCGGTCAGGTGAGCTAAAAATTAGCTTTTAAATACAAGTACAATTAATATATTTCTCATGAACAATATATTTAACTTTATATCAAAATACTTATATAAAAGAATACAGCATGGAAAATACACTATTATTTAACCATGATTTGAACAAACTTGAATCTACACTACCTGAGGATGCTTCCATTTTAATTTGAGCTTTCCTGGCCTAATAGTTTTTGAGGAGAAGATTTTTAAAGATTCTCTCTATATATTCCTGTGTAAAACTTGACCCCCCTCTTGTGGCCCCACCCTACCCCCAGGGACTATGATTTGAACAAACTTGAATCTACACTACCTGAGGATGCTTCCATTTTAATTTGAGCTTTTCTGGCCTAATAGTTTTTGAGAAAAAGATTTTTAAAAATTTTCTTTATATATTCCTATGTAAAACTTGATCCCCCTCTTGTGACCCCTCCCTACCCCCGGGGACCATGATTTGAACAAACTTGAATCTACACTACCTCAGGATGCTTCCATTTTAATTTGAGCTTTTCAGGCCTAATAGTTTTTGAGAAGAAGATTTTTAAAGATTTTCTCTATATACTCCTATGTAAAACTTGATCCCCCTCTTGTGGCCCCTCCCTACCCCCGGGGACCATGATTTGAACAAACTTGAATCTACACTTCCTAAGGATGCCTCCACAAAAGTTTAAGCTTTACAGGCCGAATAGTTTTTGAGAAGAAGATTTTTGAAAAATACCAACAAAGTTTCAATAATTCTCAATTATCTCCCCTTTAAAGAGGGTGTGGCCCTTCATTTGAACAAACTTGAATCCCCTTCACCTAGTGGTGCTTTGTGCCAAATTTGGTTGAAATCTGCCCAGTGGTTCGTGAGAAGAAGATGAAAATGTGAAAAGTTTACGACGACGACGACAACGACGACGACAGACAACGGACAAATTGTGATCAGAAAAGCTCACTTGAGCCTTTGGCTCAGGTGAGCTAAAAATCAAACACAAAAAATTTCTCATTTACAGCATTCCAAGTTTGTTAGTTTTTCTGTTTGCTTGCCGATAGTTAGTAGTTTTCTGCGGATAATCCTGGTTTCATCTACCATCTAAGATGCATCCACATAAATGAAAGAATCTTGAGCATACATGTAACTCTAATCCATTACCAACAGCCCACTCTGACAGTTATGATTGGGACAAAGTTTATCACTTGTTTCCAGAAGAATGTGGTATTCTACAAGTACTCAAGTTTCTTTCATTATTCCACAGCTGATGGCTTTGATATACATGTAAGTTAAAAAAACTTGATAGGGGCATAAACTGCAATAACTCAATCCCATTCTAATCCACACTATTCTTCCCCCCCCCCCCCCCCCATTCTCAAAAGTAGTCGATACAAGATAAACTAGAACAGAAATGCATGGAATGAACATGAAATATATTTTTTGAATTAGCATCATATTGAACTGTCAATTACACCGCTGTCAGTAACCCCACCAACTTGTAAACCTGATGGAAACAAACAAGTGATGTCATTGTGACCAGTGGCAGGTGCCCAATAAAAGTCACTGTGACCTTGAATCTGGTTCAAAATCAATCAGCTTTTCAAAAGTTGTGCAGCTTCATCACACCTGATGCTTATTATGGTTTCATAATAAGGTTCAAGGTCATTCTGTTTCGGAAGCTTGGTAGAACTTTATGATATGGTGCGATTTATATGCCCTGGATATATTTGATGTCCCATAGTTCCATGTTCCTTTCACACAATTTTGATTACACACGTGGCAGACGTAGCTAGTTAAACAGGAGGTGATCACCCTTTTGGAGCACCTGGCCTCACTTCCCTGGTGGAAGTTAACTTGTCTAACCTAACTTGTCAGTTCCAAAGTTTTTACATTGCTTCTGGATTGTGATTCGGACATGGATTAGTATGTTTGTTTTTGATTATAAGTTGTATTGTTTACAGTATAGCCTTTAATACCCAAGTGCTTATTTCTACTGGGCAGCCAGTTTCATACAACAGATGTCGGAATGATTGAAAGTCAGCCTGCTTCAGAAACTTGCTAGAACAAGGTGTTACAAATGAAATTTCATGCTTACAGTCAACCCTTTAATGCCCAAGTGAACAGTTACTTACATACAGCAGATATCAGATAATAGTGAATCTTTTAATGTCCAAGCCTTTATCTACATACCAACAGTTACAAACAGCAAATAGAAGAAAACTTATGTCAATTCTTTAATGTTTAAATTATTTTCAAAAGTATCACCATCGTTAATTCATTTGACACTAATCTTATCAATACAGACTTGAACAATTCAAAATGCTATGCCATTATGTTTTAATACCAAGTTCTTTATCAACAAAATGCATTATCAGGGCTTTGATTATTTACTCGTCCACTCGTCCTGACGAGTGAAATGTGTACTGGGATGAGTGATGTTGTTATTGCACTCGTCATGGTGCCGGGTTAAATTTATCGGACATACATCATGGGCTTGTTACAATTAATAAACAACAGACAATTTAGTGTATGTCGGGAAAATCGTGTATAAGGAGGTCAATTGTAACAATCCTGGCCTCTTTGTAAAAATCTTGCTGTTCTGTTACAAGTGTGAATCAACAAAATCATTTGAACGTTTGCACCATATGTGCAAACAGTTTCACATTCGGAGGTCACTTAGTGTAACGTAAAATCCAATCAATGTTCCGAGTGTTTATATATTTGTCAGTCAGTATGTACATATATCACAATATTATCTTTTACACTTGTGGTGGCTGTGCTGAGTTAACTTTCCAAGTGCCGAGTGGTTTTCTTATTCAACAAGGCACTGTGCCAAGTGGAATTAAAAATTCTATCTAAGGCCTGATTATGAAGCTATTTCTGACAGTAGGCAACAAAGAGTTCATTAGGGTGGTTAACAAATGCGATATCTCATACAGACTTTCGGCTCAGATGAGCCTTACTAAATTTTTATTACGACAGTTACAAACAAAGCCTGGCAGATAGTTAACAAATGTAATAATTCATAATGTCCTACAGCTCAGATAAGCTTAAATTAATTTTTGTTGTGAAAGAAACAAAGAGAAATATGATTGTAGTTTAAGAAATGTAAAAGCTAATCTGGGCCTACAGCTCAAGCGAGCTAAAATTAAATTTTTGTTTTGAAAGAAACAAAGACTGCATGGCAGATGGTTAACAAATGCAATAGTTCATATGGGCCTACAGCTCAGGTGAGCTAAAATTGATTTTTCTAGTGAAAGAAACAAAGACTGCATGGCAGATGGTTAACAAATGCAATAGTTCATATTGGCCTACAGCTCAGGTGAGCTAAAATTAATTTTTCTTGTGACAGTAACAAAGAATGCATGACAGATGGGTAACAATGTATGGGCATACAGTACAGGTGAGCTAAAATTAATTTTTGTTGTGAAAGTGATCAATATTCAATCAGCATCAGATAACGGATGTCCTTTGTTTGATTCTTAAATACTACAGATTAAATATCAAAATCTGTGTTCACTATTACTTCTCACATGTCATATACATGTGTATATATATATATAGATATCAATGAGCTAAATTTGTGACACAAACACAGCTAAACAGGTAAAGTGTGTACATGTCAAAAATAAAAATGCCTGGCAAGTGTATGGTTATACTATTATGGCTTATAATAGCACTGATCAGTAGTTGTTACTCCGAAGATGTAAATACTGACAAGCATGGAGAAGGGAAGGAAAACATGCAGCCAAGGTCAAAAATGTCAAATGGACTGCTAGCCGATCTGTTCCAACTGATGGTAGACCAAAAGATAGAAAGAACAAAACTCATAAAGGATGTTGAGGAAATGAAGAAACAACTTCAAAACCAAGCTGATACCAAATCAATGGTTAAAGAGATGAAAAAATTAAAGCAAGAACTTCAACAGTTGAAGCATGAGTTAAATTATCAGAAAAATGAACAGAAGAAAAAATTAACAACAGAAATCCAACAAGTAAAGAAAGCTATCAAAGGTAAGTGTATAAGTTCAAGTTAATTCATCAGAGGTAAGTGTGTAAGATTTGTTAATCACAACTAAAATATTTCTTTTAGCACCAAGATGTGAAAATGTTCTCTGCAATTTAATGTCTGAGAACATTGTTGCCAATGGTAACACCAAACAGGCCTCTGAATTTTTTTTTATCAAATTGTTTGGTAATGTACTCAAATATTTTTTTATCAAATTGTTTGGCAATGTGCTTTGAAATTTTTTATCAAATTGCTTGGCAATGTGCTTGGATATTTTTTTTATCAAACTCCTTAGCAATGTACTAAGTAATTGTGTGTTGTGTCTCATGGACTTGTGCTTCTATAGTCATGGACTTGAGATCCAGCTGGGCTGAGCAAAATGTTTCTTATTTCACATTGCCCCTGTCTACTCTGCTGCTAAATAAATATGTTGTAGGTTAAAGTGTGATGGACTGACAACCTAGAACACCCCCACCCCACCTTGACTAGTCTCCTTTTAAGTTTAGGTTATAGCAGAAGTGAATCATTTTTGTATTATTGGAGAAGATAGAAGGGTATAATCTCATTTCATATAAGAAACTAATGGGCCTATTGCTCACCTGAGAGCAAATCAATTTTTGATTACATTATGACATAAAAGGTCATACACATCAAACTTTGTCTATTATCTCTTGCAGTTATGTCCATTATACATGGGGACAAATCCATGTGAAAACATCGTCATTGTACATTTATTGTTTTGTGTGATTTTGTGTGAGTTTATTGCCAAGAACATGTGATTCAAATGAAAGCTTCTATAATATGTCTCACTTTTTACTTCATTTTCAGATAACAATGTCAAGGTGTCATTTCATGCAAAACTGACAAAGCACCTGATACTTGGAAAAGACAGTATTGTTCCATATGATCACGTGTATAACAATGAAGGAAACGGATTCAATGTGAATAAAGGTGTCTTCCTCTGTCCAATAGATGGCGTATACATGATATCTGCTAGTTTAGAGGTCTTCAATACCAGAGTCATATCAATTTTAATGAAAAATGGAAAAGAAATTGGAGGTATAACTAAAGGGTCACCATCAAATGCTTGGAATTCAAATTCTGTAACAGTTGTGACCCGTCTTCGTAAAGGTGATCGAGTGTGGGTACAAAATTATCATAAGGCTGAAATTTGGGGTTTCGCATTTCAGCGGTGTATGGATATCGAAATGATTGAATTAAATTGTCTTCATTCTGGCTGATTAAAAATTATTCAATTTCATTTTATTTTATTTATTTATTTATTTACAAGTACCGTTGTGGCTTAGTGGACTAAACACTGGCTTATTCATCATTTAGGCTCGAATCCAACTCTGGCATATTTTGATGTGAGAAAGTTTGTCAGTCGTATTCTCCAGATAATCTAAGTTCCTCCATCTAGGAACTGTTTATATAAATTAAAGAATCTTACGCAAAGGACACCACAGATCTACTCCGCTACCAAAACAATATACAGTCAAACCTATCTATAAAGACCACCCAAGGGGACCAGTAAATGTGGCCTTCATAGGCAGGAAACCCTTGTATACAACTTCAAAAATATGAATAAAGAGCTATTGGAAAGAAATTTTACTGGCCTTTACAAGCAATTAGCCCTTTATTAGAGGTGGCATTTAACATAG
This sequence comes from Anadara kagoshimensis, assembly GCA_021292105.1. NCBI lineage: Eukaryota > Metazoa > Mollusca > Bivalvia > Arcoida > Arcidae > Anadara > Anadara kagoshimensis. The sequence goes on from CM037864.1 coordinate 11,699,650, forward strand.
GTTTAACTGTAACACCATTCCACAACCAAAGAATCTTGACTGGGTCATAGAACACAGATATCCCCTTCACTTCACTAACAAAACTCCATAACTTCATTTCTCTTACAACTACTTAGGTACTCTAGCACATTCTTGAGAGAAAAGTTTGTCAATTTGCTTGAAAAAGTTGGTGGTTTTCTCACATAGGGCTGTGACTGGTAGACAATTGACGTTTTGCTGACCATGCCCACAATCTTTCCACACTGGACGCCATCACGGTACAAAAGCAGCATCAAGACAACTAATGATGTACTAGTGTTAGTGACGTCACTAAACAGCACAATTCAACCGAGTTTTCATTCTTTTAGCTTCTAATTCAAGACTGCCGGGTCTTTGTCGGAATATTGTGGTCGTGGCCAGTGATACATTAATTCCCTACCCAGGAACCCAAAACTTGATACCTGAAATGGTACAGCGTACAGTCAAACCTGTCTATTAAGGCCACCCAAAGAAACCAGTAAAAGTGGTCTTTGTAGGCAGGTGGCCTTTGTATACAGGTTCAAATATGAATAAAGAACAATTGGGAAACAATTCTACTGGCCTTTATAAGCAGGTGGTCTTTATATAGAGATGACTTTTAAGTCAGGTTGGACTGTACCTTTAAGGGCAGGTGGCCTTTATATACAGGTTCAAATAATACAAATAAAGAACAATTCCGATACAATTCTACTAGCTTTTAGAGGCAGTTCACCCTTACATAGAGGTGACCTTTAAGGCAGGTTGGGTTATACCCGTATTTTTACAACTTCCATCAATTTCTATCAAGGATCTTTACACAAACCATAAACAAACAGCCAAGATAACCATATATTATAAAATTCGTGATTATTATGTAAATAGTATACATTTATCATAAAAAAATGAAGTAAAACAAGATAAATCTACAAAAGTCCCCATCTTGTCTGTATATTGTGTTACCCTACGAATCAATTACAAATTTACCACTGAGGTAGTGCAGAGTGCTCTCTCCATAAATAGAAGGCTATGTTTCCATTCCTGGTAGCCAAAATCGCCATTGGCTACTAATTTCTAAGGAATTCTTTCAAAAAGTAACCTATTTTAGCAAATTTTTGGATAAATACTTTAAAAAGGACTATATTTTCACAATTTTTGGAAATTTGGCTACTAATTATTTTAAATTTATGGAAACCTAGAGAAGGTTGTGTGTTCAGTCCCCAGTTAGGTCTGATGACCCAAGTTTTTAAAAAGGATAGCACTAAGCATTACGAAACGATAGTCAAAATGCTTTCAGATATAAACATGGTCCGGTGTCAAGGTAGGTGGGGCACCCTAAACCCTGCTGTATAATGCCATCAGTACAAGGCACAGGCAAAATAGTCTATAGCTGGTGATGTCTGGATATATGTGACTGGGACATTAAACCGTTACTCAATTCAATTACAAATTCTGATCCATGATCAATGTTTTATACGCATGTGTAACCAAGTTTTTTATAGAAAGGCTAAATTAAATGAATAAATGTAATTTTTTCTTGATTTCCATTAGTAGAATAACAAAAAATTATTGATGAAATCTTGGTTAAAAAGGTTCTCCTATAAAAAGAGGGACATTTCCAAAGTGACAGTATGGTCATTTGGAACCAATGCTATAAAAAGAGGGACATTTCCAAAGTGACAGTATGGTCATTTGGAACCAATGCTAGTCATTACCGGGTTGAGCGCAGTTCTTGAAGGTGTTCCGATAGTAACCACGGTGACATAAGTAATACATTGTTCAGGATTACTGACATGTCAAGTGTCAAATTTAATGATTTGGTTCATTTAGGTGAAAATATTAAAGCTTACCTGTCCTGTAACTTTAGGAATTGAAGGCTATACAAAAAGTTTATAGTTTTCGAGATAATAATTATAATCAGAGGTAAAAAAAAATTAGGTCACGACCTTCACAATTGACCTTGACCTCATTTTAAGGATACTAACAAGAAGATGTCAAAACTGAAAACCCCATGTCATTATCTGGTCAAATAGTCAAGTTATAACAATTTGAAGCTATTTTACGATTTTTTCAAAATTAAACGCAAAAACGCGTAATTATTTTTTATCCGAATTTCACAAAATGAACATAGTATAGGCTTAAGACCCTAGAGAAGCCAAATATTACATCAGATTTTTTCTCCAATCAGAACTTTCGGAGAAGAAGATTTTTAAAGATTTTTGCACCCCTAGGTCACCTTGACCTAGTTATGGTAGCCATGGCAACGCCACGAACAAATCTGAATTGCACCGACCCATATATACTTCTGACAAAGTTTCATTAAAAACTGTCCAGTTTCAGAGGAGAAGTCGAAAATAGGTGTTAACGACGCACGCACGCACACACGCAGGCACGCACATACACATGCTGCGCTATGCCATAAGCTCACATGACCTTCGGTCAGGTGAGATAATAAAGGGGTCAGAAGAAAACATACCGAGTGAGGAGTTAGCAGACTGACCTTTAATCTTTCTCCTATCTGCTGTATGTAACTGGCTTTCAATTAAAAGTTCAGTTATATTGGTATCGAAGATGATCTGCTGAAGCTTTACCCTATAGGTTTGCCACAGGCAACAATTGACGTATCACTAACCACACCCACAATGTTCCGACAAACGCCTGGCATGCTTGAACTACATGCAAAAAGAATGAAAACTCGGCCTGAATTGCGCCGTTTATTGACGTCACTGACACTAGTATGTCATTAGTTGCCATGACACTGCTTTAGTACTGTATGGCAGCCTTTGGCCTTGAACATTGTAGGCGTGGCCGGCGATCCGTCAATTGAACACAGGTCATCCTCAATAGCTGTGTACATTAGACTTGTCTGTTAGCAAAATCACATGAAATAACTGTATACTATAATAGGTTTCTTTTTTCCATTTCATTTTCAGATAACCATGTAAAGGTGTCTTTTAATGCAAGAGTAACAAAGCATGTGTTGCTTACAAAAGGCAGTGTTATTCCTTATGATCAAGTGCTTCACAATAAAGGAAATGGATTCAATGCAAATAAAGGCGTTTTCCACTGTCCAATGGATGGTGTATACATTATATCTGCTAATTTTGAAGTCTACAGCATAAAGGTCATATCATTTATCAAGAAAAATGGCAATACTATTGGAGCTATGAGCAAAGGGTCCCATTCAAAAACCTGGAATTCAAATTCTGTAACAGTTGTGACCCGTCTTCATAAAGGTGATCAAGTGTATGTACAAACTGATTATGAAACTTTAATTAATAATGTTTCATTTTTCAGTGGCATCTGGATATCAAAATGATTAAATTACATTTGTCATCATTCTGGTGGACAATAAATTATTAATTTGATTTTTATTGGGTTTTTTTTGGTTATAATAAAAATAGTCTAATTTTGTTCACTTTGCATTGAGTAATTTAATGAATGATGATTTTGATAAATAAACTCAAATTGGTAAATATTAGTTGAATATTCTTTATCTTTGTGTGTCTGCATGATGAAAATGTATGGACAGGTGTGTGTGTGTGTGTGTGTGTGTGTGTGTGTGATATTAAATCATCAAAAACATTAATTCATGTTGAAATCACAATCCCAAAATAAAGTAAAAACTTTGAAACTGGCAAATTATGTTACACATGTGAACCTCCACAAAGGAAATGAGACCATATGCTTTAGAAGGGTAGGCACCTCCTGTTTAGCTAATTACACCTGCCGCATGTGTTATAAAAATAAGCACTTTTTCTTAACACGGCAAAAGTATAGTGGAAACAGGTTTTGCAAAAGAAAGTTTTTACCAGGGATCATGACCTCTGTGGGTAAGGAGTAGTGAGATTTTTAAAAAAAATCAAACACAAAAAATTTCTCATTTACAGCATTCCAAGTTTCTTAGTTTTTCCGTTTGCTTGCTGATAGTTAGTAGTTACCAACAGCCCACTCTGACAGTTCTGATTGTGACACCACACCCCACTCTGACAGTTCTGATTGTGAAACCACACCGCACTGACAGTTCTGATTGTGAAACCACACCCCACTCTGACAGTTCTGATTGTGACACCACACCCCACTCTGACAGTTATGATTGTGAAACCACACCGCACTGACAGTTCTGATCGTGACACCACACCACCTCTGACAGTTCTGATTGTGAAACCATGCCACACTCTGACAGTTCTGATTGTGACACCACACCACACTCTGACAGTTCTGATTGTGACACCACACCCCACTCTGACAGTTCTGATTGTGACACCACACCCCACTCCGACAGTTCTGATTGTGAAACCACACCGCACTGACAGTTCTGATTGTGACACCACACCACACTCTGACAGTTCTGATTGTGACACCACACCACACTCTGACAGTTCTGATTGTGACACCACACCCCACTCTCACAGTTCTGATTGTGACACCACACCCCACTCTGACAGTTCTAATTGTGACACCACAACCCACTCTGACAGTTCTGATTGTGACACCACACCCCACTCTGACAGTTCTGATTGTGACACCACACCACACTCTTGACAGTTCTGATTGTGACACCACACCCCACTGACAGTTCTGATTGTGACACCACACCACACTGACAGTTCTGATTGTGACACCACACCACACTCCGACAGTTCTGATTGTGAAACCATGCCACACTCTGACAGTTCTGATTGTGACACCACACCACACTCTGACAGTTCTGATTGTGACACCACACTGCACTCTGACAGTTCTGATTGTGACAAAGTTTATCACTTGTTTCCAGAAGAATGTGGTATTCTGTAGGTAGTCAAGTTTCTTCCATTATTCCACAGCTGATGGCTTTGATATACATGTAAGTTATAAAATCTTAATAGGGACATAAAGCGATATAACTCAATTCCATTCCAATCCACTCTATTCTACCCCCCTCCCCCTCCATTCGATACAAGATAAACTAGAACTCTTACAGAAATGCATGGAATGAACATGAATTAAATTAAATTAGCATCATATTGAACTATCAATTACACCACTGTCAGTAACCTCACCAACTTGTAAACCTGAAGGAAACAAAAAGGTGATGTCATTGTGACCGGTGGCAGGTGCCCAACAAAAGTCACTGTGACCTTGAATCTGGGTCAAAATCAATCAGCTTTTCAAAAGTTGTGCAGCTTTATCACACCTGATGCTTAATATGGTTTCATAATAAGGTTCAAGGTCATTCTGTTTCGGAAGATTGGTAGAACTTTATGACATGGTGCTATTTATATGCCCTGGCTATATTTGACGTCCCATAGTCCCATGTTCCTTTCACACAATTTTGATTACACACGTGGCAGATGTAGCTAGTTAAACAGGAGATGCTTACCCTTCCGGAGAACCCGGCCTCACTTCCCTATTGGAAGTTAACGTGTCTAACCTGACTTGTCAGTTCCAAAGTGTTTACTTTTTTTCTGGATTGTGATTCCGACATGGATTAGTATGTTTGTTTTTGATTATAAGTTGTATTGTTTACAGTCAAGCCTTTAATACCCAAGTGCTGATTTCTACTGGCCAGCCAGTTTCATACAACAGAGGTCGGAACAATTGAAAGTCAGTCTGCTTCAAAAACTTGCTAGAACAAGGTGTTACAAATGAAATTTCATGCTTACAGTCAACCCTTTAATGCCCAAGTGAACAGTTACTTACATACAGCAGATATCAGAAAATAGTGAATCTTTTAATGTCCAAGCCTTTATCTACATACCAACAGTTACAAACAGCAAATGGAAGAAAACTTATGTCAATCCTTTAATGTTTAAATTATTTTTAAAAGTATCACCATCGTTAATTCATTTGACACTAATCTTATCAATACAGACTTGAACAATTCAAAATGCTATGCCATTATGTTTTAATACCAAGTTCTTTATCAACAAAATGCATTATCAGGGCTTTGATTATTTACTCGTTCACTCGTCCTGACGAGTGAAATGTGTACTGGGACGAGTGACGTTGTTATTACACACGTCACGTTGCCGAGTTAAACTTATTAGACATATACATCATCGGCTTGTTTCAATTAATAAACAACAGACAATTTAATGTAGGTCGGGAAAAATTGTTTATAAGGAGGTCAATTGTAACGATCCGGGCCCCTTTGTAAAAATCTTGCTGTTCTGTTACAAGCGTGAATCAACAAAATCATTTGAACCTTTGCATCATATGTGCAAACAGTTTCACATTCGGAAGTCACTTAGTGTAACGTAAAATCCAATCAATGTTCCGAGTGTTTATATATTTGTCAGTCGTCTGTAAAAGTACAGTATGTACATATATCACAATATTATCTTTTACACTTGTGGTGTCTGTGCCGAGTTAACTTTCCAAGTGCCAAGTGGTTTTCTTATTCAACAAGGCACTGTGCCAAGTGGAATTAAAAATTCTATCTAAGGCCTGATTATGAAGCTATTTCTGACAGTAGGCAACAAAGAGTTCATTAGAGTGGTTAACAAATGCAATATCTCATACAGACCTTTAGCTCAGATGAGCCTTACTAAATTTTTATTACGACAGTTACAAACAGAGCCTGGCAGATAGTTAACAAATGTAATAGTTCATAATGTCCTACAGCTCAGGTAAGCTTAAATTAATTTTTGTTGTGAAAGAAACAAAGAGAATATGATTGTAGTTTATGAAATGTAAAAGCTAATCTGGGCCTACAGCTCAGGCGAGCTAAAATTATTTTTTTTGTGAAAGAAACAAAGAGAAATAAATATGATTGTAGTTTAAGAAATGTAAAAGCTAATCTGGGCCTACAGCTCAGGCGAGCTAAAATTAAATTTTTGTTTTGAAAAAACAAAGACTGCATGGTAGATGGTTAACAAATGCAATAGTTCATATGGGCCTACAGCTCAGGTGAGCTAAAATTGATTTTTCTAGTGAAAGTAACAAAGAGTGCATGACTGATGGTTAACAAATGCAATAGTTCATATTGGCCTACAGCTCAGGTGAGCTAAAATTAATTTTTCTTGTGACAGTAACAAAGAATGCATGACAGATGGGTAACAATGTATGGGCCTACAGTACAGGTGAGCTAAATTAATTTTTGTTGTGAAAGTGATCAATATTCAATCAGCATCAGATAACGGATGTCCTTTGTTTAAATCTTAAATACTACAGATTAAATATCAAAATCTGTGTTCACTATTACTTCTCACATGTCATATACATGTGTATATATATATAGATATCAATGAGCTAAATTTGTGACACAAACACAGCTAAACAGGTAAAGTGTGTACATGTCAAAAATAAAAATGCCTGGCAAGTGTATGGTTATACTATTATGGCTTATAATAGCGTTGAGCAGTAGTTGTTACTCTGAAGATGTAAATACTGACAAGTATGGAGAAGGGGAGGAAAACATGCAGCCAAGGTCAAAAAGGTCAGACGGCCTGCTAGCGGATCTCTTCCAACTGACGGTAGATCAATGTCAACTGATGGTAGATCAAAAGATAGAAAGAACAAAACTCATAAAGGATGTTGAGGAAATAAAGAAACAGAACCAAGCTGATACCAAATCAATGGTTAAAGAGATGAAAAAATTGAAACAAGAACTTCAACAGTTGAGGCATGAGTTAAAATATCAGAAAAATGAACAGAAGAAAAGATTAACAACAGAAATCCAAAAAGTAAAGAAAGCTATCGAAGGTAAGTGTATAACTTCTAGTTAATTTATCAGAGGTAAGTATGTAAGATTTGTTAATCACAACTAAAATATTTGTTTTAGCACCAAGATGTGAAAATATTCTCTGCAATTTAATGTCTGAGAACAAAAATGTCATTGTTGCCAATGGTAACACCAAACAGGCCTCTGAATTTTTTTTATCAAATTGTTTGGTAATGTACTCAGATAATGTTTTATCAAATTGCTTGGCAATGTGCTCTGAAAGTTTTTATAAAATTGCTTGGCAATGTGTTTAAATTTTTTGTTATATAATTGCCTTGCAATGTGCTCAGATAGTTTTTTTCATAAAATTGCTTGGCAATGTGCTAGGATAATTTTTTATCAAATTGTTTGGCAATGTGCTCTTAAAGTTTTTTTTATCAAATTTCTTGGCAATGTGTTCTGAATTTTTTTATAAATTTGATTGGCAATGTGCTAGGACAATTTTTTATCAAATTCTTGGCGATGTGCTCTTAAAGTTATTTATAAAATTGCTTGGCAATGTGCTCTGAAGTTTTTTTTTATAAAATTGCTTGGCAATATGCTAGAATAATTTTTATCAAATTGCTTACAATGTGCTCGATAATTTTTATCAAATTGCTTGGCAATGTGCTTGGATATTTTTTTTTACAAACTCCTTAGCAATTACTAAGAATTGTGTGTTGTCTCGGGACTTGTGCTTCTATAGTCATGGTCTTGAGATCCAGCTGGGCTGAGCAAAATGTTCTATTTCACATTGCCCCAGTCTACTCTGCTGCTAAATAAATGGTACCAACAAATATGTTGTAGTTTAAACTGTGATGACTGACAACCTAGCCCCCCCCACCCCACTTGACTAGTCTCCTTTAAGTTTAGGTTATAGCAGAAGTGAATCATTTTGTATTATTGGAGAAGAAAGAAGGGTATAATCTCATTTCATATAAGAAACCAATGGGCCTAATGCTCACCTGAGAGCAAATCAATTTTTGATTACATTATGACATAAAAGGTCATGCACATCAAACTTTGTCTCGTGCAGTTATGTCCATTATACATGGGGATAAATCCATGTGAAAACATGGTCATTGTACATTTATTGTTCTGTATGATTTTGTGTGAGGTTAGTGCCAAGAACATGTGATTCAAATGAAACCTTCTATAATATGTTTCACTTCTTACTTCATTTTCAGATAACAATGTCAAGGTGTCATTTAATGCAGTACTGACAAAACACCTGACACTTGAAAAAGGCAGTATTGTTCCATATGATCAACTGTTTCACAATGAAGGAAACGGATTCAATGTGAATAAAGGTGTCTTCCACTGTCCAATAGATGGCATATACATGATATCTGCTAGTTTAGAGGTCTTCAATACCAGAGTCATATCAATTTAATGAAAAATGGAAGCACAATTGGAGCTATGACTAAAGGGTCACCATCAAATGCTTGGAATTCAAATTCTGTAACAGTTGTGACCCGTCTTCGTAAAGGTGATCGAGTGTGGGTACAAAATTATTATAAAGCTGAAGTTTGGGGAGTTTCGTATTTCAGCGGTGTATGGATATCGAAATGATTGAATTAAATTGTCTTCATTCTGGCTGACTAAAAATTATTCAATTTCATTTTATTTTATTTATTTATTTATTTTATTTATTTATAAGTACCATTGTGACTTAGTGGACTAAACACTGGCTTATTCATCATTTAGGCTCAAATCCAACTCTGGCATATTTTGATGTGAGAAAGTTTGTCAGTCGTTTTCTCCAGATAATCTGATTTCCTTCATCTAGCATTGGTTGGTTGGTTAAATGTTGCTTAACGTTGCATAAGCAATTTTTCAGCTATTGGCGACGAGAACTATTTAATTAATCTCTATGGATTAATCTATGAACAATTTTGTGTATGCATGTGAAGTGCGAGTGTGTTGTATGGTCTGCCTTGTACTAGCGCGCACTCAGGGTGACTTTACCGTGCTAGCTCACAGAGTCGGTACACCGCAGACAAGCGTACCACTCCCCCAGTCCATTATACTGATACCAGGTGAATCAGTAAAGGCCAACAGTAAGGAAAATTCACTTTCCCACATGTGGTCCGAGCGGGACTCGACCCTCCATCTAGGAATGGTTCATATAAATGAAAGAATCTTGGGCAAAGGACACCACAGCTCTACTCCACTACCAAAACAATTTACAGTCAAACCTATCTATAAAGGCCACCCAAGGGGACCAGTAAAAGTGGCCTTTATAGGCAGGAACCCTTTTATACAACTTAAAAAATATGAATAAAGAGCTATTGGGATGAAATTTTACTGGCCTTTATAAGTAGGTGGCCCTTTATTAGAGGTGCATTTAACATAGGTTTGACTGCAACACCATTCCACAACCAAAGAATCTTGACTGGGTCATAGAACACAGATATCCCCTTCACTTCACTAACAAAACTCCATAACTTCATTTCTCTAACAACTACTTAGGTACTTTAGCACATTCTTGAGAGAAAAGTTTGTCAATTTCCTTGCAAAAGTTGGTGGTTTTCTCACATAGGGCTGTGACTGGTAGACAATTGACGTTTCGCTGACCACGCCCACAATCTTTCCACACTGGCCGCCATCACGGTACCAAAGCAGCATCAAGGCAACTAATGATGTACTAGTGTCAGTGACGTCACTAAACAGTACAATTCAACCAAGTTTTCATTCTTTTTGCTTCTAATTCAAGAATGCCGGGTCTTTGTCGGAATATTGTGGTCGTGGCCGGCGATACATTAATTCCCTACCCAGGAACCCAAAACTTGATACCTGAAATGGTACAGAGTACAGTCAAACCTGTCTATTAAGGCCACCCAAAGGAACCAGTAAAAGTGGTCTTTGTAGGCAGGTGGCCTTTGTATACAGGTTCAAATAATATGAATAAAGAACAATTGGGATACAATTCTACTGGCCTTTATAAGCAGGTGGTCTGTATATAGAGATTACTTTTAAGGCAGGTTGGACTGTACCTTTAAGGGCAGGTGGCCTTTATATACAGGTTGAAATAATACGAATAAAGAACAATTTGGATACAATTCTACTGGCTTTAAAAGGCAGGTGACCCTTACATAGAGGTGACCTTTAAGGCAGATTGGGCTCTACCCATATTTTTACAACTTCAATTAATTTCTATCAAGGATCTTAACACAAACCATAAACAAACAACCAAGATAACCGTATATTATAAATTCCGTGATTATTATGTAAATAGTATACATTTATCATAAAAAAATGAAGTAAAACAAGATAAATCTACAAAAGTCCCCATCTTGTCTGTATATTGTGTTACCCTACGAATTAATTACAAATTTACTACTGCGGTAGTGCAGAGTGCTCTCTCCATTAATAGAAGGTTGTGTGTTCAATCCCCAGTTAGGTCTGATGACCCAAGTTTTTAAAAAGGATAGTGACTGTTCTGTTGACAAGCACTAGGCATTACGAAACGATAGTCAAAATGCTTTCAGATATAAACATGGTCCGGTGTCACGGTAGGTGGGGTACCCTAAACCCTGTTGTATAATGCCATCAGCGCAAGGCACAGGCAAAATAGTCTATAGCTGGTGATGTCTGGATATATGTGACTGGGACATTAAACACCGTTACTCAATTCAATTAAAAATTCTGCTCCATGATCAATGTTTTTTACGCATGCGCAATGAGTTGCGCTGCACAAGTTTTGTCTAGAAAGGCTAAATTAAATGAATAAATGTAATTTTTTCTTGATTTCAATTAGTAAAATAACAAAAAAGGTATTGATGAAATCTTGGTTAAAAAAGGTTCTCCTATGAAAAGAGGGATATTCCAAAGTGACAGTATGGTCATTTGGAACCAATGCTAGTCATTACCGGGTTGAGCGCAGTTCTTGAAGGTGTTCCGATAGTAACCATGTTGACATAAGTAATACATTGTTCAGGATTACTGACATGTCAAGTGTCAAATTGAATAATTTGGTTCATTTAGGTGAAAATATTAAAGCTTACCTGTCCTGTAACTTTAGGAATCGAAGGCTGTGGCAATGCCGCAAAGAAAGCTGCAGTGGCAGTCTGAAAAGATAAAGAATATGTGTACAGTAAATTCTGGTTATAAGCAAGTGCCAAGGGCAAAGTATTTTCAAAATCTCTTCCACATTACTAGGACCTCATTTGTGAATTTTTCTACAGTGATGGCTTATAGATCAAAGTATCCCTAAAGGGACCTTGGTGAGACAGTGGTCTAAAGCGGACCCTTATGGATCACAGCACCTCTCACCACCTAGGTTTGAATCCCACTCAGGACAGATCCTAGTGTGAAAATAATTGTTAATTTGCTTGCAGAAGGTTGTTAGTTTCATCTAGTCACTCCTATTTCCTCCACTATTCATAAACTGACCACCTCGACAGAAGTGAAAGAATCTTGACTTGGGGGTGTGATAACACCATTACTCACTCTATTCCATGTCTCCCACCTAGGCCAAACTCCCACTCAGGCAGATCCTAGTGCAAGAAAGACCCCTATATGTTAACGTAACAACCCATTTCTAGACCCCACGTCTTTGGAAGCTCGCGCCGAAGGATTGATATACTAGTTATTTTCAACCCCCCCCCCCCCCCCCTTTTCAAAAAAATCCTGGATCCTACCCTGACACTCGATAACACCATTACTCACTCTACTCCCTGTCTCCCACCTAGGCCAAACTCCCAGTTTCTCAGTTCACTTGCCAAAGAAAATGGTCGTCTCTTGTTAAACCAGTTAGGGAGGTGAAGTATACCAAGCTGAGTGGTCTAAAGCACACGCATATGGATCAAAATAATGGCCTCTCACTACCTAGGTTAGAATTCCACTTTGAACAGAACTGAAAGTTTATAAGTTTGCTTATTGAAGGTCAGTGGTTTTCTTTAGACACTCCAGATTCCTCCACCATTCCTGAACCGATCATCTTGATATGAGTGATACAATCTTGACTGGGATGTAAAACTCCTATTACTCTCCCCCACCATACTGTACTTATCACTAAACCTGTTAATAATGTCTCTCTCACATATAGTTTATCAGTTTACTTATTGAATGCAGTGGTTTTCTTTAGATACTCCAGTTTCCTACACCATTCCTGAACTGATCATCTTGATATGAGTGATGAAATCTTGACTGGAATATGAAACTCCTATTACTCTCCTTAACCCTAATCTACTTACCGCTACACCTATTAATAATTTTTTTCTCACATATAGTTTATCAGTTTACTTATTGAATGCAGTGGTTTTTTTGGACACTCCAGTTTTCTCCATCATTCCTGAACTGATCATCTTAATATGAGTGATACAATCTTGACTGGAATATGAAACTCCTATTACTCTCCGTAACCCTAATCTACTTACCGCTACACCTATTAATAATGTCTTTCTCACAGAATAATGATAGTTTATCAGTTTACTTATTAAATGCAGTGGTTTTTTGGACACTCCAGATTCCTCCATTATTCCTGAACTGATCATTTTGATATGAGTGATACAATCTTGACTGGGATATAAAACTGCTATTACTCTAATCCACTTCACTCTACTTACCGCTATACCTATTAATAACGTCTCTCCCACAGATATCTGTATCTTTAATCCAAATAATCCATTCATTCCTCTTAGCTATAAATATTTAACAAATAATGGTTAGAAATAAATCAAAGCACTGACAGTGCCCAGCAAACAGAGAGCGAGAACAAAATGCAAGCATTTTTTACAATTGCTAATTACCTATCATCATGAAGGATGTTATAACTTGACTGAAATTTGTCTCATCTTAATCTTTATCAGAAAGTATTCCAGTGCTTATAGACTCTGGTTCCCTCCACCATCCCTGGATGGACAGTCTGATGTAAGATAACCGTGGCTCGAGTGCGGCCCTCAGAGTGGTGCTGTGACAGTTTTTAAGTACAAGTCAAGATTGCACTGTGTCTCATTTTTTCAAATTTACAATATCTATTATTCCTTATATGTTTTTTTAAAGAAATGTTTTCAAAGTAGGCATATACTCCGTACTGCTGAAAACTTGAGATTCGGACATTGCATAATACATGTAATTTTCTAGTCTCCTTTACATCTGTATTTAGTTCTATCTTTGGTTGTGGCAAGACAAGTTTTATTACGTTGAAAACTTCAGTGTTCTATTTTGAAATTGTCATAAGCATTCTACAATTTTTGCACAGTAGTTGTCTTTAGTGTATGTGGTGCACTTTTTGTAATTTATTAAATATTTACACTAAATTCCTTGTTTTAGATCTTGCAAAGTACATTTTGTTCAGCTGCAAACTTTTATATTTACTTTCCATTATTGAGAAGACTGAATCTATTTTTTCACAGGCTCTGATTTTAAAACGCTGTTGTTATCAACGTAACAAATGTCAAATCATGAGGAAACATTGCCAAACATATGGAAGCTTGATTGAAAACTTGTTCGAAATTCCAATATACAGTTGCATACACAGTTGTCTAATAAAACAAGAGGCTCCAAGGAGCCAGAATTGCTCACCTGGCACCCAATGCACGCTTGGCAGGAAAATGGCCGCCATCAATTAGAACAATATTTTGTCATTGACAGCATTAAAATCTGAATATTCCCATTACATATCATTGAGATTTGAGCAACTTGTAAATTTCGCAGGGAAATAGTGGCTAGTTCACAAATGACCAACCAGTTTGTGTTGGCGCCACTTAACTCTGCATACCATGTTATTCATGGGCTAGTTTGCAGGGGGGGGGGGGGGGGGTATAATTAGTACACTCTATAATTAATATGGTATATACAATGTAAAAGTGGTGTCCTACCTTTAATTTGCTCATCAGCTGATTATGAAGTTCATACTCCAGAAAAGGAAGACTCTTGAAAAATAAAAATAAATCATAAGGTTTCTTTTTAATCAAAACACAGATTAAGTCTAAAGGTGATGTTTTGCTATTTATAGTGATGACTTCATCTTGGCTTTGAGTGATGGTGTTTATCCTCCCCGTCAAGAATATTTCACTTATATCAAGATGTTGCCAGCTATAAGCGAAAGTGAAGAAATTTTGCATGTGCATTGTGCTGATGGCATTATACAGCAGGATTCTTTATCTTTCATACCTACCATGACAAGGGATCTCATATATTTTAAGTTTGCATCTAAAAGAACCATGACTTTTATTTTGTAATGCCGAGTGCTTGGCAAAAGAACAGTCACTACCCACTTTCAAGTCTTGGGTCAGACCCAGTCAAGGATCCAACCCACAACTTCTCATTTATGGAGTACCGTAAGCACTCTACCAATTAAGCTACCCCAGTGGTGACTTCTTCTTGGAACTTAGCACATAACTAACAGCAATGATAGTTTCACGCTGAGCTTAACACAATGATGGTGGCATGATAGTTTTCTTTACATCCCATAGAATATCAAAGTGGTCCATTTAGTCACGATGCTGAAAACCAGGGTACCTAGAGAAAACCACCAACCTTCTACAAGCGAAATGAAATTTTTTAACATTATGAAAATTTTAGACCACTTGGCAACCAAGACCCACAAACATAAGTGGGCGTCATATGGTGGTTCACAGGTGAGCCCCATTTAATCATCCTAATATTTGGTCGGTGACGATTATCGAAATAAAAGACCTTAGTTTTCATCCAAAATGACAAATTAATTTATGAATGGATTTTGGAAAAGATCCTTGATTCATATACCATTTCCTAAATTAAAATAAATATATATATGTACCGGTATATGTGTGTATGATTCTTTTTGTATTTTTTCACAATTTCATTAATACTCACGTCACTTATTTCTTTTGCACAGGATTCACCTTTACCTTTGAACTTTGTCCTACATATTCTAGATAATTAAAAATAATTAAAAATATTCCAATCTTCCATCAAGCAATGACATATCTTATACAAAAATGTATTAATCTCATTCAGCTCTTTTTCTCATTTAAACTTGACTGGCATATGTTTAAATGATGCCACATAGCATATGAGTGGAGTGGAGTAATGGCATTTTATGCCAGAGTCAAGATTCTTCCACCCATATCAAGATGGTTAGTTACGGATGATGTGGGGGGGGGGGGGGGGGGGGGGGGGGGGGGGGGGGAAAGAGGGGGGGGACTGGAATACCCAGAGAAAACCACCAAATACCTGCAAATGAACTGACAAACTTAAGAACACAAACATCTGTCCAGTGTGGAATTTCAACCTAGGCAGTGAGAGTTGAGAGTGGATAAATGGTGTTTAACATCCCAGTCAAGAATATTTCACTTATATTGAGACCTTGCCAGCTATAGTGAAGATGGAGAAATTTTGCATGTGCATTGTGCCATTGGCATTATACAGCAGGGTTATTTATTGTGCCAAGTCTATGGTGGCACGGGACCTTATATATTTAAAGTTCTAATCCGAAAGAACCATGAATTTTATTTCGTGATGCCAAGTGATTGGCGAAAGAACAGTAACTATCTATTTTCAAGTCTTGGTCAGACCGGGCTGGGGTTCAAACCCACAACATCCTATATACTAGTGACAAAATGGAACATATGGGATAATATAGGATATATTGTCTCAGTAAATTTCATATGGGGGCAAGAACAACATCATATATTCTGTATTTACTCACAAACACACTCTGCACATTGGCAAACAAGCCACATGTAGACATAAATTTTGTATATAGTAGGGGGCGAGAACAAAACCATATGTTTTGTATTTATTGATGCATTGGCTGACAATAGACGTTTTGCTGACCACACCCACAATGTTCCGACACTGGCCGCCATCCCAGTACCAAAGCAGCATCAAGGCAACTAATGATGTACTAGAGTCACTAAACCGCACAAATCAGGCCGAGTTTTCATTCTTTTTGCATCTAATGCAAGCATGTTGGGCCTTTGTCGGTACATTGTGTGCATGGCCGGCGATCTGTCAATTACACATATATTACCAGTATATAGCTACATGTAGACATAAAACTTCATCAATTTTCACAAACACACTTTATACCTAATAATCTCTAGTTGCTGGTCGATATTGACCTGGCCTGTATCAGCTATCCTTTACCATATGTTTGTATCTCTAGTGGGGGATAGATATTTACATGGCCTGTATCAGCGACCCTTTACCATATGTTTGTATCTCTAGTGGGGGATAGATATTTACCTGGCCTGTATCAGCGACCCTTTACCATATGTTTGTATCTCTAGTGGGGGATAGATATTTACCTGGCCTGTATCAGCGACCCTTTACCATATGTTTGTATCTCTAGTGGGGGATAGATATTTACCTGGCCTGTATCAACGACCCTTTACCATATGTTTGTATCTCTAGTGGGGGATAGATATTTACCAAGCCTGTATCAGCGACCCTTAACCATATGTTTGCATCTCTAGTGGGGGATAGATATTTACCTGGCCTGTATCAGCGACCCTTTACCATATGCTTGTATCTCTAGTGGGGGATAGATATTTACCTGGCCTGTATCAGCGACCCTTTACCATATGTTTGTATCTCTAGTGGGGGATAGATATTGACCTGACCTGTATCAGTGACCCTTTACCATATGTTTGTATCTCTAGTGGGGGATAGATATTTACCTGGCCTGTATCAACAACCCTTTACCATATGTTTGTATCTCTAGTGGGGGATAGATATTTACCTGGCCTGTATCAACGACCCTTTACCATATGTTTGTATCTCTAGTGGGGGATAGATATTTACCTGGCCTGTATCAGCGACCCTTTACCATATGTTTGTATCTCTAGTGGGGGATAGATATTTACCTGGCCTGTATCAGTGACCCTTTACCATATGTTTGTATCTCTAGTGGGGGGTCTATTGTTGTAAACAATACATCTGGCACCTTCTTCTTACTGCAATTAAAATCAAAATTTAAGTACAAATTCCAAGGATCAAAGTTGTGTCTAAAATAGGTGCAATGGCATCTTAAATTCTGATTTTGAGACCATTTTTTGCTACAAGTGGCCAATTTTGCTACCCAAGTTTTTGTCACAAAATCTGACTTTGGACATTTCAAACAGAAAGATTTAATTAAACTAAGAGAGATAACCAGAAGAGTATAAAAAACAAACCACTAATTTGTAATAAAAACAACAAAAACCAGATCTATGCATAGTCCGACGGATGTTATGTTTTTGGGGAAAAGAAACAATGTACCAAACCATGTATTGCTAAATTAAATGGTAGAAAATAATTAAAATATATGAAAAAGACAATCAGTAATTAAAATTTAATAAAGTCGTACCCCATCGTTTTGTCATTTCGGATGGAAAGTAGAGTTTTGCAGACCCTACCGTCGCTATGAGGGGATACATTCTAGTGGTTGTATGCAACTGGATCATTTGCTGTTAAATCTGGGTTTTAATAAACTGCTGTTTATCACTCACAATATTCCAGTTCCATGTTAATGGTGAAGTATTTAAAATCCACATGTGGTCATTTACACACAACACTGTACGAATTATCTCCCTTTCACGAAAGTGAAATCTAATCAATAAACAGTATTAAAATATGACACAATTGCCTCAACATCAAAACATCATACCCTTCAAAATAAATTTAAATTACCATAGATTTCATGAAGAATTAATTAAATCAACCTGCCATTGCTGTTTATTTCATAAAAAGTTATGATTTTACATCGTAGGACGCAAACTTCTCGGACTACTTTTTATTGTAAACACGAGATCAGTTCGCCAAATTGCAGAAATTATTGGATGCATCCCGTCGCAATATTTTACTAGATTCCGAAATGTATTCCGAAAATTTATTCCAAATGTGCATATGTAACCAAATACATTACCCATCTCAGAATACATATCTCACGATAAAACAGATATGTTTCTTTTACGCTCGTTTACCAGGCGCACTATTTCCATGTGTACTCATATCTTATAATTTCATAGCAAAGAAGCCCGATATCTTGGAAGAAAGCGATAGCAAAGTACATAGTCCAAGAGATCATGGCTAAAATCCGGGTGAACGAGGCCAAAAGGTTTGAGGGTTGATTCTTGTAGGAAAATGTCCCTAGTTACTGAAAACCAATTTCTTACGCGTCAAATCGTTTCCGATTTTTTAATCAGAAACAGTTTTTGAAGAAAAGCCTCTGTAAATTCTAAATTTTGGTAAAAAAATAAAAATTCCAGATTTTGAAGCATTTTGTGGCAAAAACAACACAAAAATATTCATTCTATCTTTCATTGTGGACACATGATAGATTAAAATGCAAAACATCCTGACAGTTTTCCGATTTTGTGTCAAAATTTTAAAATAAGCGATAAAATCGATGCTGTAAACTGCGTTTTTACCATATCTACCGTCTTTCGATTCTTGTAAATCTGTTGTTTATGCATTACATATGACAAACTATATATTTTTATAAAGCCTTGGTAGTCCTTTAGATAAAAATGTTACAAAACTTTTGAAATATGGAACCTTATTACCGTAGCAAATTATTATGTTTCCCCTACCCCAAAAATACAAAAATGTCAAAAATTCATTATTTTGGCCCATGCTTGCCGATAAGTGTTTAAAACAAAACGTTATTGTTTGTTACATCTCCCGTCTGTTCCCAACATATTTATAAAACAATAATATGTATAGTGCTTGGTGATTTTATATGAAAATTTGCACTTTTTATATAACAATAGTTTGGAAAATGAGTTTTCATTAAATCTTTTGTACTCTACTTCTTGTAATGTTGTTATATAGGCATTGAATCTCGAGATTTATATGTTTCTGTATTGCCATGGCACATTTGAGTCTGATAACATAAAAAACTATCGGAATTGCCGAAGTTTATAGATGAAACGGATGAATTTATTTCCCCTATCCCAAAATTGAAAAACATGCGAAAATCCATTTTTATGCAATATATGCCAATTTGTGTTTCTAAAGAAGATTTCGAGCAAAAGTACCCCCAACAATGATAAAACAAGCTTCAAGGATCTTAAATATTTGTGAAATGCTTTAGCTTAAGGACAGATAGGACTAACTAATATAATAAAATTGCTTATTTTATTCATTTTTACGTAAAATGCTATAAGAAAAAAAGGGCTTCGCCTCTTGTATTTTTGTTATTTAGGCTTTGAATCTCGACTGTTTTCTATTGACGTAATTCCTTGTCATATAAGTCTAATAACACCAAAAAACTTATGGAAATAGCAAAGCTTGTAGAAGAGGCGAATAAATTTATTTCCCCTACCCCAAAATTGCAAAAAATGTGAAAACTCTGTTTTATCCAATATGTAACAATTAGTATTTTTAATGGAAGTTTCAAGCAAATGTGCCTGTACTAATGGAAAAGGAAGCTTGAAAATGCATCATTTTTAATGGCAGATTGGTCTAATTATTCATAAAAAAATGACTACTTATTTCATTTTCAATTCAATTTGCTATGGCAAAAAAGAATCTTCGCTGTTTGTATTTTTATTATATAGGGATTGACTTTCAAATATCAGATATTGATTCAATGCGCTAACACTTAATTATATAAATCACTAAAACATGAAAATACGTCGGAAATGTCAATTTTGGTAGCTATCATGAATCAATTGATTCCCCCTTCTCCAAAATGTGAAAACATAGAAACCTCTCAGGCTAAAAAGTCATGACTTACCTTTTTGCATAAGAAGAAGAAAATATAAAAAACTGGCCATATGAATTCACAAAAGGGTATATCTAGGCATGTATGCAAATAATAGTACAAATGTAAGTAAAGGATATGTTTTCAGATTGGTAAAAAAAACAATGCTTGAACCATGCGTTTAAATTCTACTCTGTATTCATAGAATGACAAGAACAATAGCATTTCGGTAAATTACTATACTTGAAAAGTTACAATATGAATGCCGCATTTAAGTTAAGAAACATACTAGATCACAACTTCAAATATTGGGTACAGGGTCAAGTATGTAAAATGAGGGTGAAAGACACTGACACTGAATTTTATGTTGAACCACATTTGAATAAAACACATTGTAACCATTAAAACAACGACTGGACTCTCTGGCAAAAGACTAAAAGTCAACTAATAGAAATCCAAAATATTTGCAAATAAGACCATGCGCAAAAATAATTGTGTAAGTGTTACGCATTCTAAACATTTAACATAATCAAGACTTTGTCATTTGCAAGGCAGTGTCAGTCAGTCTTTGGACAAATCCATAAAATCATCTTCAAAATCACAAACAATTTACTTGGGCATATATATAAATCTACATCCTTCCTCTTAAACTGATTAAAGACACATTAACGTGACACAGGTCTGTTTGTCGAACAGTACATGATGGGATGGCAGAGAGTGGTTACTATGATCAGCTCTTTTTTTGGTTTCTGTTATAAAAGTAATCGAAACATTAATCCAACAATCTGTAACAATAAATTGGTTTGAGATCTGGTTTTGTTTTGTTCAATTTCCTTCCAAACGTTCTGAATTGAAATGACTTTTCTTGTTATTTCTTTCACTCTCAATTTTGATTTCACATGTGGTGGCAGGAGGCGATTACCCTTCCCGAGGACCCGGCTCCCCCCCCCTCCCGCCGCCAAATGTTTATGTGTTTAACTTTGCCAGTTTTTTAACTTCGTTTTTGTTATTGTGATATTATGTTTGTGTTTATGTTTGATGATTTACACAGCGCATTTAATCAGTTCTCTATTGCCTCAATTCAAAAATGTTTTTTATATAAAATTGATCTATTTTCATTTGTCAGTTGAACACTTTACTCGTATCATCATACCTTTGTTCCATCGATCTTTGCAACTCCAGTAATGTTAGCTATTCACTTTTTCAATCCGACCTTTGCTGTCCATATCTAGCTTATTTTAGCTAAAGCATAAGTATCTACGGGGTTTATATTCTTTGTTAAAACATCTCAATCTAAAAGCATTTCTTATATCTGTGATTCTCCTTTTTTCTGGTTTTCTATGATCTCGACTATATTATGTAGAAGTGTTTACCTTTTATTCGAGATTATTTGGCAAAAAAAGTTTACTAATAGCCTATAAACCGTATTTGTTATTTCTAAAACTTGTATTCTTCACAGAACGTGGCACTGGGCGCCTGGTAACAGGCTTAATGTTGAAAGCTGTCCAATACCACTTTCTTTTATCATTATAATATGGCCAGGCAATTTGTGATGTAATAGCTATCAATAATTCCTTTAAAAGTAACTGTTATTGGACATAGAAATTTTGTCAGTTTAAAGTGAAATTGAAAAATTTACGGAGTGTGCAGTCTCTTTAAAATAAGAAGACTGACATTGTACATTAGGTCACTTCCAAATGAAATGATTCCACAAGAATAAATTGCAAAGTTTTGTAAAATGTGGCTACAATCTTTGATAGACGGGTTTTAGTAATAATGAATATGGTTTAGAAAGCTTATGGACCTGATTGAACTTTATCGAATGGAGATGTCCTATAAAATCCAATAGCATCATATAAAACCATAACCAGTAATGCCTTACACTAAGTTTTGCCATATTTTAACATTATGTTTTACCAGAGATGACCTTATTTGCAATTATTATTTTATAGTATCAGGTTGTGTATTCTTAATTTTTCACACGTGGCGGGTGCAATTGCTAAAACAGGAGGTGCTTAAGGAGCACCCTGCCAAATTTGCTAGTTTCGAAGACTTTACTTTTGTGGGGATTGTGATCTTGCAAGGATTGTTTTTGATTTGTATATTTCCTAATTTCTTTTCTTAAATAAAAAAATCATTTTGCTATGACTTTGAATCATTAAAACATAATTGTTGCATGAACACTTGCTTAAAACCTTCATCAAAAGCATACATGACCTAAAAAGGTTTTTTTCATAATTTTGGGGTAGGGGAAATAAATTTATTCGCCTTATTTACAAGCTTTGCTATTTCCATAAGTTTTTGGTGTTATTAGACTCTTATATGTCAAGGAATTACGTCAATAGAAAACAGACGAGATTCAATGCCTAAATAACAAAAATACAAGAGGCGAAGCTCTTTTTTTCTTATAGCATTTTACGTATAAATGAATAAAATAAGCAATTTTATTATATTAGTTAGTCCTATCTGCCCTTAAGCTAAAGCATTAAACAAATATTTAAAATCCTTGAAGCTTGTTTTATCATTGTTGCGGGTACTTTTGCTCGAAATCTTCTTTAGAAACACAAATTGGCATATATTGCATAAAAATGGATTTTCACATGTTTTTCAATTTTGGGGTAGGGGAAATACATTTATCCGTTTTATCTATAAACTTTGGTATTTCAGATAGTTTTTATGTTGTCAGACTCAAATGTGCCACGGCAATACAGAAACATATAAATCTCGAGATTCAATGCCTATATAACAAAATTACAAGAAGTAGAGTACAAAAGATTTAATGAAAACTCATTTTCCAAACTATTGTTATATGAAAAGTGCAAATTTTCATATAAAATCACCAAGCACTATACATATTATTGTTTTATAAATATGTTGGGAACAGACGGGAGATGTAACAAACAATAACGTTTTGTTTCAAACACTTATCGGCAAGCATGGGCCAAAATAATGAATTTTTGACATTTTTGTATTTTTGGGGTAGGGGAAACATAATAATTTGCTACGGTAATAAGGTTCCATATTTCCGAAGTTTTGTAACATTTTTATCTAAAGGACTACCAAGGCTTTATAAAAATATATAGTTTGTCATATTTAATGCATAAACAACAGATTTACAAGAATCGAAAGACAGTAGATATGGTAAAAACGCAGTTTACAGCATCGATTTTATCGCTTATTTTAAAATTTTGACACAAAATCGGAAAACTGTCAGGATGTTTTGCATTTTAATCCATCATGTGTCCACAATGAAAGATAGAATGAATATTTTTGTGTTGTTTTTGCCACAAAATGCTTCAAAATCTGGAATTTTTATTTTTTACCAAAATTTAACATTTGCAGAGGCTTTTCTTCAAAAACTGTTTCTGATTAAAAAATCGGAAACGATTTGACGCGTAAGAAATTGGTTTTCAGTAACTAGGGACATTTTCCTACAAGAATCAACCCTCAGACCTTTTGGCCTCGTTCACCCGGATTTTAGCCATGATCTCTTGGACTAACACATACACTATCGTGAAACGCCGTACAAAAAATATTTAAACATAAATAAATAATATATAGAAAAAAAAAATCTTAAAATCTTACATGCTTTTGGCATAAAGTATTTCTAAAAGTACAAAAAAAATTTTAAAATTCAAAATAAATTACTTACTGACATATTGAACACAATGAGAGTTTAACTGGAAATGGAGAACTACCCGTTTTATATGGTATATGACACAATGAACAACTGCTTGTTGGTGTTACATCTTCCATTCTGGAATAAAAAATCAAAAGGCATTACAGTTAAACCTGTCTACAAAGGCTACTTGAAGGCAGGTGACCGCTCTACGTTTGGTGCTGACTCAGACTGACCGCTGCAGACAGGTGACTGCTCTATTTTAAGATTTTTTTAATTTTTTTTTTCAATATTGCACCTATTCTCATTGTACAAAGGTGGGTGGGTAAAGGTCAACCATCTTCTCTAAACTTGCTGTCTGTTTTAATCGCTTCTAGTTGTAAGCATCCTCTGTATCAGCCACAGGTGGCCTACTCTTAGCACAAAAACAAACCTCTAAAGTTGTAACTTTCAACTAATACTATAAACAGTTCAAACTAATAGGTTTTTCAGTTTATGACATACCAAAGATTAAAAGTTTTACTAAACAAGGTCATCGTGACAATGAATGAACACAAGTAAATTCAGTGAATTAGGATCCCCCGCCAACAGGTTCTTCTTTGTGACTTATATTCAAAGGGTAATAACTCCCAGGAAAATGAGCAAACCAACTTGGGTTAATGATATGCACATCTCCTATTATAATTAATGTTGATACTTTGCATCAAGTGTCATAAAAAAGTATTTCATAGTTTTGGAGAATTTGTGCAGACAAAAATTTCGGATAAACAGACAGATGGACGGGAGGAAGGACAGACGGGCAAAAATTAAATTTAATATCCCCCTCTTTCATCGAAAGGCAGGGGATAATAAAGGTAAATCAATATGAAGTAACTCATTCTGGAAATAAATATTTAAGGGCCATCTGCTTTTAAAGACCTGTAAAATTGTATTCAAGCTGCTCTTTTTTTTGGGTTATTTGAACAAGTATGCAAGGGCCACCTGCCCATAAAGGTCACTTTTAAAGGTTCTCTTGGATGGAATTTATAGACAGGTTTGATTTAACTTGTTCTGGAAATATTTAAGGGCAACCTGCTTTTCAAGTCAGTTTGTATCTAAATTGCTTTTTATTCAAGTATTTTGAACAAGTTTGCAAGGACCACCTGCCTGTAAAGGCCACTTTTACAGATTTCCTTCTTGGATGGCTTTTGTAGACAGGTTTTATTATATGTATATAAAATTCTTCATTTGCGTATGTGGGAATTAAAAATTAAAAAACACAGATCACATAATGTGTTACTTAGAAATTTACATCAATAAAACTATAGACTGACATAACAGGTGTTACAGGTAGATACAGGTAGGTAAAACTAATTAAGGTGTGTTAATTACAGGAACACAAATGTTACACCTACAGTGATATGTTATACAACAAAGCAGGTAAATGATGACATTAACATACTTCCTCATTAATACCAGTAAAGGTCATACAATCATTATCACTAATATCAATAAAATAAATTCAAGGACATTACAATTTTATTTTTAGTTTAAGGTGCTTACCCTCCCAGAGCACCTGCCCCTCACTTCTACGGTCATAATGCCATTTCCATATTCCCTCATTATAACCAGTAAAGATCAGAGGTCACACAATATATATCATTATTACGAATATCAATAAAATAAATGTAAGGTCATTACAATTTTATTCTTAGTTTAAGGTGCTTACCCTTCCCGAGCAACCCCCCTCACTTTTAAGGGCGTTGTGTTATTTACATACTTCCTCATTAATACTAGTAAAGGTCAAATGTCATACAATAAACAGCTGTAACCCTAAATGCTTTTGATGGATTTTTAAAGGAATAAGGTGTTTGAAAAAGAATCAATCACTGCTGATCATATGAGATAGGAAAATCTCAACCCAAGGTATTATATATTTGGTCTATAACAAGGCTTGCCTGTCTCATATGACCAGTAGGGATAGATTCAATTATTCTTTTCCACTACCATTAAATTCGTACCATGATAACCATTAAAGGCTAAGACAATGATCAAAGTACTGAAAGTACTAAAATTCGCGAAAGATTAGAAAGACAGGGAGTTCAGTGTCTCCATCAATGTAGTGTCAGGTATATGAAGTTGTCAGGTAACTGAAAGGAGGTTGTTATGTTCACCTTGCATTGCTCCCAACACAACATAGCGGGTTCATGTAGTGTGCAATGTGCAGACTATGAGCATGGGGCTGTTTTAATATTCACACATTGGACCTATATTAAGGATTCATGTAGGAAATAGTTCAATCCGAATAAATGCATGTATGGAACCATCAAGGATGGTCAAAGTTACTTCCATCGTCATGGAGACCCTAATATTAAACAAGAGGTCCATGAGCCTTAATGCTCACATGCAGCTGAGTACATATCTCATGCAGAGGTTCAATGGTCATTGACATTAATTAAAGAGAATGTCCAAATAAATTTTCAGCAGTAAGGGCCAATTATATGTAAGGATTTTTTGCAAATTTATTATAACATAACTAGTCATAAGAGTGCTACATATAATATATCTGAAATCTAGCTACAATATATTGTTTATAAACAACTAAAAAGGTAAAGAAAAATTTGAACCCATGACCTTAATCTAAATATCGCAATGAATATTAGGTCAATACCTACAATTTAGAAGCCTATACAAAAAGTTTATAGTTTTTGAGATAGTTAACCATGTCAGTATTTGTTTGCATCAGTGACCTTGACTTTTAAACTCATGTCCTTCATTCATATATCAAAATGATCGTTAGGCCAATACCTACAATATTTTAACATATATGCCTATACAAAAAGTTTATAGTTTTTAATCATTTCAGTATTCATTTGCATCTATAACCTTGACCATTAGACCTATGACCTACATTCATATATCAAAATGAACATTGTGTAAATGCCTATAACATTCTGATATACATGCCTATAGAGAAAGTTTATCATTTTTGAGATAATTCACCATTTCAGTATTTGTTTGCATCTATGACCTTGACCTTTGAACCTATGACCTTCGTTCATATATGGAAATGACCGTAAGGCAAATGCCTACAATATTCTAATATACATGCCTACACAAAGAGTTCAAAGTTTTTGAGATAATTAACCATTTCAGTATTCGTTTACATCTATGACCTTGACCTTTGAACTTATGACCTCTATTCATATATCAAAATGACCGTTGTGCAAATGCCTACAGTATTCCAATACACATGATGATGATGCCCATACAAAAAGCTTATAGTTTTCAAATATATTGACAAATACATTAATTTTGCAATTTCCCCCTCAAGTACCTTGCCATTATCTCATTTTGGCCCCTAAAGCTACAATATGTGCAAATCTAAAACTAGGTGCCCATAGTGTTTTACATGAAATATCTAAGTTATATCTCTTGTAGGTTCAGAGCAGATGATTTTTAAAGATTTTCACAAATTTCCCCTTTATGGGGCCCCAAGGGGACATAATCCTTGCATTTGTGCAAATCTGAAAACCCCTTACTTGACCATTACTGTCAAATATCATCCAATTTGGCTCTGTAGTTTTGGAGGAATTGATAAAAAATGTGAAAAGTTTATACATGACGCACATCGGACAAAGATAGATGGCAATTGCACATCTGAGCATTTGGCTCAGGTGAGCTAAAAAGTTTATACAAGACGGATGAAGATAGATGACAATTGTTCATCTGAGCCTTTGGCTCAGGTGAGCTAATAAGCTTCTGATATCTTTCATGTCATAATTGAGGATATTTTTTAAATAAATTAATGACTTGAAAAAACCAGAGGCTCAGGATGAGCCTGTATCGCTCACCTGACTAAAATGCTTTTAAAGCAAATTTGTATATATGCTTTTCCAATAGGGTCAAACTGTAAAGTTTGATTCAATTTGCTTCACTAGCTTCAGAGGAGATAGCATATTTATGCTTTTCCCATAGGGTCCAATATTAAACTATCTTCTGCGCTGGCGGCCATGTTTTTTGGCTGAACAGAAAAATTTTGGCAATCTAAGTAAAGGACATTCTTTACATCATTTCTGTAAAGTTTGGTTAAATTCGCTTCAGTCATTTCTGAGGAGATAGCCAAAAATTCGTTTTTCCCATAGGGTCCAATGTTAAACTATCTTCTGCGCTGGCGGCCATGTTTTTAGGCGGATCAGAAAAATTTTGGAAATCTTTGTGAAGGACCTCCAATACATCATTTCTATAAAGTTTGGTTAAGTTTCCTTCAGTAGTTTCAGAGGAGATAGCCAAAATGTGTTTTTCCCATAGGGTCCCATGTTAAACTATTTTCCCCGCTGGCAGCCATGTTTTTAGGCGGATCAGAAAAATTTCGGCAATCTTTGCAAAAGACCTTCCATACATCATTCCTGTAAAGTTAAATTGAATTTGCTTCAGTCGTTTCAGAGGAGATAGCCAAAATGTGCATTTTCCCATAGGGCCCAATGTTAAACTTTGTTTGGCCCTGGCGGCCATTTTTTTTGGCGGATCAGAAAAATTTGGGCAATCTTAGTAAATGACCTTACAAACATTATTCCTGTAAAGTTTGGTTCAAATTAGCTCAGCGGTTTCAAAGAAGATAGCAAATATATGCTTTTCCCATAGGGTCCAATGTTAAACTATCTTCTGCGCTGGCGGCCATGTTTTTTGACGGATCAGAAAAATTTTGGCAATCCAAATAAAGGACCTTCCTTACACCATTCCTGTAAAGTTTGGTTAAATTTGCTTCAGCCATTTCTGAGGAAATCGTTAAAAATGCATTTTTCCCATAGGGTCCAATGTTAAACTATCTTCTGTGCTGGCAGCCATGTTTTTTGGCGGATCAAAAAAATTTCGGCAATCTAAGTAAAGGACCTTCCATACATCATTCCTGTAAAGTTTGGTTAAAATTGCTCCAGTGGTGTCAGAGGAGATAGTCAAATTGTGAAAAGTTTACGGACGGACGACAGACGACGGACGACGACGACGGACGACGGACGACGGACGACGACGGACGCAAAGTGATGGCAAAAGCTCACATGGCCTTTGGCCAGGTGAGCTAATTAACTATTATTTTATTATTATTTATATCACCAGAGTTGTGTTTTAAGAATTCGATAATTTTTGGAAGACTTTTTATTCCCGAGACCAGCATAATTTTAGTAAATCTTGTAAACAACAATTTTTTCAATCGGGTGGCCGTTAGGATCCCCGCTGACTGGGTTTGACAGGTGACCCCTCTACAAAGGTTCTGTACATGATAAAAATGTAGTTGACAGATGACCACTCTACAAAGTGATCGCTATCCCAGATTTCACTCTAATCAATTTATAATTTTTTAAGGATGACTTCACGGAATGCTTTGAAAAACGGGAAAAGCAGTATGATAGCACAAAATTCCAAAATTTTTGTCTTAATATGGGGAGACTCCTCACATCAGCAGGGATTGAGCTTAACTTTTCGATGAGCCATACAATGAACTGTCAAGAGTGATGGTTGATCTGAATATATCAGGCATATACATTTGGATTATTCTATCCCCTGCTTTACTTTTCGATATTCAACATCTGCAATTACATTGACGAATGGTTTTGCAGAAAATGTTGATCTATAGGTACTGCCAATGTCAATGACTGTATAATTTTGGCAGATTTTGATTTATTAGCAGGAACTTGTTTTGCATTACTAAAGGCTTGGGCCTGTTTGTGAGATTCAGAAATGTCATGTTTATTTACACTGTCAAGTTTATAACTAGTGCAACCCTCGGTAAATACAGATTTTTTTCCTGTCGAACTCTATACAATCGGCACACTTCATTCCGTCCTGCGTATCATATAACCAAGGCCTGCCATCTTCCCATGGCTTTTTATATGCTCCGATGCGTTTGGACTTATCATACTCTTGATAGTACTTTCGTTTTTCCGCAGGTCCTTGTTTAGCCTTTGGAGTCGATGCTCCTAAAAATTTCCACATGGCAGAAAGCCGGAAGTATCATTTTATACATAAATATCAGAAAAGGAAACGAAATGGCACTGTATTTAAATTCCGGTCGGAACACCGGTCCATTTACACTTGTTAACTATATGATACTCATTTTTCAATTTTACTATTATTGTCGCCAGTCAGAAATATAAACAGGAAATCGGTAAACGGATCGGAATGTCAAATACACCGAACTGAAAATTCTAATCGCCATCTGGCAGCCCTGGGCGACCTGTGTATGATACATTTATCGCCCAGAGCGAAAAACTGGGCGCCCGTTAATCTCAATCCCTGATCGGGAGGGTTGGCAGGTATGATAAAACCATTAAAAGTTAATTACTGCTAAAAATAGCTAACATCTGGGTCAAGAAGACGATCTCAACCAATCAGATTTCAGATTATAATATATACAAGGAAAAAAATCTGTTGACCGGGAGGGGGGATCCGCGTGACGTCATCAACATATTCTATCCTCAAATACAACAAAATGCAGCGTTCTCTTTTCAATCTCGTATCAATTTCTTACTAAATCAATATTACTCAATAAATAAACCCCATTTACATGACAATTTACCCATCAAATCCATAGAATACAAAAGTTATTGAAATTTGAATTATCTCCCTTTATTCAAACTTCGACCTACATACGAGAGAGAGTTGATTTTCTGTAACGGAAGAATATTCGGGTTGAGAAATCTGCATGTAACAGCTACATTCGAGAATGATCAAGATCATTCGCGAATAAAAATTGTTGTCAAATAGGGTTAAGCAGACAGTGATGAGGTCCCCTGGATTTGAAGGCTAATTCATCTATACAACACTCTTGTCAATAAACAAATGACCTCATGATACAATAGGGTTGGCCATTGTACCATGTGGAACCATTTTTTTCATTGGAGATGAACATCAATGAATGCTTTTCGTAAAAATTACATTAATCTGGAAATTTGGATGTAAACATTTTCCAAGATGTTTCGCACAAAGGTTAAGGGTTATTGATCACGTGGTATGTTGGCGAACTTCATTTTGCAGTTTTAGACTATCTCTCTATACATTTTTTTTTTGCAAAAGTACTTACCCATCAGAATTTGCATATAGCATTTTCTGTGACATCTGATTGGCTAAATTTACATCAACAAATAATTTCTTTTCTCTATCTTTTTCTACTTGGACTTTATCTGCCATGGTTGTTGGAGGCTGAAAACTTGATGATTTGACCGCTGGCATGGATTCAAAATTCAAATTGACCCGTGCTGCTGTTCCAGTCGCCGATAATATAATTATTTCATCGCTACAAAAAAACAATAACATACTATGAGGTACAGAATGTGTCAAGTGATACCCATTTAATTGGTGAGGGAGCATTGTTTCTTATGGATATGGAATGGGTTTTTTCAGCATACCATGTGGACAATGCCCCATAACATTTACGGGGAATGTTTTAAAAATTACTTTCCAAACTCAAAGAATTAAGTAGGTCTTATGGGGAAATGTCAAGAATAAAGTGGTTTTATAAGTTGAGTAAGTTGAGTTGAGTAATGGTGTTTAACGTCCCAGTCAAGAGT
This sequence comes from Anadara kagoshimensis, assembly GCA_021292105.1. Classification (NCBI taxonomy): domain Eukaryota; kingdom Metazoa; phylum Mollusca; class Bivalvia; order Arcoida; family Arcidae; genus Anadara; species Anadara kagoshimensis. Next base: position 11,731,110 of record CM037864.1, read on the forward strand.
ATTTCACATATATCGAGATATCGCCAGCTATAGGCAAAGGCGCAGAAATTTTTCCTGTGTATTGCGCTTATGGCATTATACAGCAGGGTTCTTTATCATGCCAAGCCCAACGTGACACAGGACCTCGTTTATATTAAGTTTCCATCCGAAAGAACTGTGACTTTTATTTCATATTGCCGAATACTTCGCGAAAGTCAGTCAAGTCACTACTCACTTTCAAGTCTTGGGTCAGACCCGGTCAGAGCTCAAACCCACGACCTCCCACTTTCGGAGTGAGCACTCTACCAACTGAGCTACAGTAGTGGTTTTATGAGGGAATTGCCATCTTACATGATTTCATATCTAATGGAAATAAATGTTCCACACAAAAGCTATAGGGATCACATGGTAAGATAGCAAACAGTATGGTATACAGTGGAACCTGCCTTAAAGGCCACCTCTTTATCAGGGCCATCTGCTTATAAAGACCAGTAGTATTGTATCCCAATTGTTCTATATTCATATAATTTGAATCTGTATATAAAGGTCACCTGCACATAAAGGTAACTTTTACTGTTCCCTGGGGTGGTCTTTATGGACAGGTTTGACTGTAATATGTAAAACATTATTCCAGGAATTTTTGAAATTGTGAATGTTTTTGCATAACATTCCACATTGATATTGGTATTGATTGATTGATTGAAAGGGGTTTTACATACATGTCAAGAATATTTCTGGCTCTCATCAGAAGGTCACACTAAGCTCGGAGAAGGAAATGGACAAAACTTAATACCAGAAAACAAAACCGGGAAAAAGTCAAACTGGATTGGGAAGCTTTTTCTCTATTATGGGAAAAAATGCTGCATGTGGAATGTCTCCAAATTTTGGCAGTAAATACAGGGTAAGAAAAGCCCTGATTGAGACAGTCACTTAATGTATGGTAGAGAAAACTAGAGTGCAAGGATTTTCAGCAAACAAAATGACAAACTGTTGTACACTACTGTAGGAGCCGCTCTGCCTGTGACAGTGAAATATACTCTTCATATCCATAGAAAATCAAAAAAATTTGAATAAAGATTGATATTTTTCACTTACTTGTACCTAGTTGTAACAGGAAATCTGTATGTGCATCTGCAATTAGCCCAGAATATATCTACACAGGGTAAAACGTTGACGCTATGGAGATTTAACATGTTGAAAAACCAGGCAAATGGCAGATTCTGTTGCAAATATGACTTAAAACATCACCAAGGACATCACTTCCAGTGTAAACTTTGCCATTTTCGCAATGTTAAATCCCCATAGCGCCAACATTTTCCTTTCTACAGTTATACTTTATGACAATCGCAGATGTGCATACAGATTTCCTGTTATGACTAGGTGCATGTAACATGTGTAAGTCAAAAATATCAATCTTTATTCAATTTTATGTGATTTTCTATGGATATAAAAAGTATTTCACTGTCACAAACAGAGTGGTTCCTATAGTAGGTTCTGTCCAATGCGGGATTCTCACCTAGACAGTGAGTAAGTACTGTGATCTATAAGCAGGCAATTTACACCACTTTGTCATCAAGTCCCCACCACAGAAATTAAAACTGAATATAACTCAATCTTATTTGTAAGCGGGCACTTTAAACCACTCTGCCACTGGAAACCAACCACAGAAATAGGAAATAACAGCCCAGGGTTTCAAAACTAAGTAGCAAACTGGCCACCAATTTAAATTTTCAGGTGGCCGAAATTCCAAGTAGCCAGGCAACCTTTTCTTCCAAACGAAGGAAAATTAAGGCATATTTTAGGTATGGAGAACGAAAATACACATTTTCAAAATTGACCTACAATCACATACCGTACATTAGGAAATTCTGTAACAGAAATAATATCTGTTCTCTGGTCACAAAAGTTCAAATTTAAAGTGGACAAGCTGGCCACCATTTACAAATTTCAGGTCGGCAGACACAAATTCCAGGTCGATTTGGCCACCATTTTATTACACAAAATTCAGGCTGAATAATGCTGTAAAACTTAATAACAAATCAATCTTATACCAGATACTGGTCTGTTCTGTATATCCTAGTACAGCGTGACATCCCATTGCCTTCATGTGAGATCGGATTTCTGTTCTAATCTCTGTCCACCATACATCTCGAGTTTCTGGTTCCTCTATAAATAGAAATATGTGTCAGTAAATAAGTGATTAGGTGTTAAGTTGAGTTGAGTAATGGTGTTTAACATCCCAGTCAAGAATGTTTCGCTTATAATGAAACGTCGTCAGCTATAGGTGAAGGTGCAGAAATTTTCCCTTTGCATTGCGCTGATGGCATTATACAGCAGGGTTCTTTATCGTGCCACACCTATCATGCCACAACTACCATGATACGGGACTGATTAGGAGTTAAGAGAAGTAATGATGTTTTAAGCCTATGTCCAAATTCTTTCACTTATATCCATTTAGTCAGTTTTTGAATTGTTGGGAAAACTGGGGCATTTTGAGAAAACTATAGCCAGCCTAATGTCAAACTTTCTCAAACTAGGATCTTCCAAGTAGGCTTTTATCGTAGGTAGAGAGGGGAATAGGAATGGTGTTTTACATCACAGCCAATTTCATTTACCTTATATTGAGATGTCACCAGCTAATTGTGAAATTTTAAATTTGGCCCCTTTAAAAATTTTTTGTAAACCAATTGGTTCACTAATTCTCCAGGGTATTAAGAAATATATTTGCAAATCTACCAGGTACATTATATATGCATGTGATATTTAGTTATTAAAGTGACGTAACTCTTACATCATGACAGTTGCCTACAGTAAACAAACATGGCAGCATGGTTGACAAGTCACACAAAATTGAAAATGTGAAATGGAAGTGGCTCTTTTCATTGGTACTTAATATGGCACTTTGAATTACACAGGTTTTTTCACCTGTAGCGCAGGGTGCATAAACCTTTAACAGGGTGTATGGGAGATCTGTAACCTGCGAAAAGCTTAACTTATAACGAACTCAATGTCTGATAAGAAATATCATCCTAAAACTCGCAAATGATACGGAAAAAATCAAGTGTTACTTTACAGATTAATATACTCACCAGGGTTGTGTATTTTGTCGAGTAATTTCACTGATTTGGCCGAGACCACACCTCCAAGATGAACGATAAATCCTGGAGGAAATGATGTCATTGTGAACAGCGGAAACTCCTGCAAATACAAACGATATCATATTTTACAGCCTATTAGTACGATTCTTAAATAACAGTCAAAAGAAAAATATATAGTTATTTGATTTACTGTTAGTTAAGAATCTACCTAATAAGAAATAAATACTGAATAAGAAGAAACAATCGCAAGGAAGAAATATTCACAATTTTCATTGTGACACTTGTACCGCAAATATATGTTCTCTGCGAAAATTATTTATTTTCCTTAATACACTTTCCCTAGTCAGACACCTGAAATTTTTTTACTGTGAAATAGATTAAAAGATCATAACAATGGAAGTTTCTGAAGCTAATAATTCTTAAACAGTATAGATATTTCATTGACAAGGTGCTATGTAAAGTTCATATTGGCAATCAAGTGGGATTTGTACCTCTCCTATGTGGTGAGAGGCACAGTGATCAGTAAGTAGCACTTAAGATCACTCAGCCAGCAAGCCCCCTTATAACAAGGACATTTGTACAACAAGCAAAATATCAAGTTGCGGTTCTGTCCTATCAACAGTGCCAATATCTCCAATCTGCTTGACCATGGGTGGACATGACTGAGTGGTACTGTCACTAGCTTTCTAAGTCAAGAGTTGTGGGTTTTGAACCTTACTCGGGACTTGGAAATTTTCTGACATGATTTTCATTTCCTGCTATATATTACCAGAGCTGTAAAAATGCTGGTTACTCAGTAGTCTTACGGATGAGACTCAAAACAGAGCTCCCGTGTCTCAGTGCATGCTAAAACACCTCTGTAGAGTTCGAAAAAGAGTAGGCCACCTGTGGTCGCTACAGAGGACGCTTACAACTACAACCCATCAAAACAGACTGAGTAATGTAGAATTTGATTAAAAATACTAAAATCTAAACTGTACTTTATTGGTATTTAAAACATTATTAAAATCTGATGAAGATAAAAAAAGTTCTGATAATATGTGTTATTATGGACAGACAGATATGGTGAAGATTAGCAAACATGAGAATAAACCATCCTACAAGATATGTTACAAAGTTCATTTTGAAAGGGGAAAAATGCAGGGTAAGAGCAGGGATTAAACCCAAGACCTCTTGCACAATAGGAAAATCCTCTACCAACTGAGCTACAGAGACTACTACATTCCTCTCTGTTAATGTGTTAGATTCCAACATTCCCACAGTCCCACATGGACAATCTCACTGGAGTTTCCTTTGTGGAACTTTATATGGCCTGCAATTCCAGTCTACCACTTGCAAGGACCATACTGACAACAGGAAGGAGAAAAATGCTGGGGTAGATCAGGGATTGAACCTGGAATTTCCTGCACTATAGGTGAGTGCTTTACCAACTGAGCTACCAAGACCAGTAAACAAGTATAAAAATAATTACCATAAGATCTATATTTTGCTGAGGAAATATTTTTGGTAAGGATTTCCCTCCACTTCCACTGCCACTTCCACTACTTCCTGTCAAACTGTTACCTGGAAAATGGGAAATAAAATACCATAATTATTTGACTGTTTCACCACTTTAATTACTTTAATTATGAATACTGGGTCTGTAAGACTCGTCTAAAATCCTTAATATGAAAATGTTCCCTGCAATTGCTGTCAAAGAACAAATATTACCATCACGGCATCAGTAACCAAAAACCAAATGTCAAAAGTATGTCAAAAGCCAAATTGTTCTATAATGTACAAAAATTAGATCATTAAATACTGTAGATTACTTTGAATTTAAAAAAAATTATATTTCGCATGCCAACAAAAAAGCCTCTTTTCATGAATATGTAAATTTGTGACTACAAACGATGTAAATATTGAAATTTGCAATTATAGGCAATTATCTCCCTTTCCTATGACATTTTGTCATATTATACATGAATATAACTTCCGTGGTCATGATTAATTGTCTGCATGTTTTGCAATTTGGCTATTTAATTTTCACAGTTTTGGGAATATTTGCCTGATATATGAATTAGTTTCTGAGAGTCCTCATGCAATTATGCATTGTCAAATCTCTCACGAAAAAAAAGTAATTTGCAGTGCTTTTAACATGATTTTTTTTCACTTTATGTTATTAGATTTTCATTAGCCTTGTGTATTTCCTATAGCTTCCAGTTTGAGACTTTTGGCATTCACAGGACTATAAATGCCAAACAACGGCATCACTGTGTTTGAATATTAATATCGACAATACATATATTCCTGGGGAACTATAATCTGGTAAACAAAATGGCTGCCCCGATGTTCCCCAGTGGTTTACTTCTTTGGGTATCGCAAGTCTTTGTGTTTGATGATAAATTTGTTTTAATTTCGCTATTGCGCTTTATTCAGTTTGTTGTGCAAAGGTTTGGCATTCATATTGACTATGAAAGCCATTTCAAAACAGTTCAATTGTTAAATAAATTCCCTGATTTTGTCTTGACATTTTATCACACTTTAAAACAAGGCCGCCGCTAGGCAGAGCTATATACTCATTTACATTTTTTCCAATAACGGAGAGTTACAAAGGGACATAAAATATCTAAAAAGTATCATTTGACAGAGAAACAAATTCAAGCTCTAGTCCATAATTGACGTATCGCCAGTCATGCCTTTTATGTTCCGGCTGTTGTCACGGTACCAAAGCAGCGTCACGGAAACTAATGACGTATTAGTGTCAGTGACGTCATTAAAAAGCACAATTCAGGCAGAGTTTTCATTCTTTTTGTGTGCAATTCAAGCATGCCGGTCCTTTGACGGAACATTGTGGGCATGGCCAGCAATCTGTCAATTATGCCATGATATGTTCAGTAACGAAATCTAGTACATGCTAATGTACTCACCCTTTGGAGGTGTGATATTGCTGATATCCGATTCTGACACCGACGACTTCCTCTGGACACTGGGAAATGAAACCTTCACCGGTGACGTGGAACATCTTACAACATTGCTGGTTGGGGATGACGGGGCCACTGTATCCTCAGGGACAGGGGAACTGAAAGGAAAACTGAATGCTGTTTGGCCGTTGTGGGGTATAAACGGTGGTGCTGAAGGAGGGGGGTTAGTTGAAAAATGAGCATGTTTAAAAGGAGATAACGGTGGTGAAACTCGGGTTAAATGAATATGGGATCTTGAACTTGGACAGTGTAAAGAAGACACAGCATGCCGCAGACTGGAAAGAAAAGAAAAGAAAAAACAAAAAACTACAATAAGGAAACCAGAATAACAAACACATCAAACTTATACTAGTATACAAACATGCACATGCTGGTAAAGTTAGTTTATAGAGTGATAGATACATTGTGTGTTTCAACATAAATGTACTTTATTTAATGCAATCAAATTTTAATATGAAAGGGAAGTTGAGTTAATTGTCATGAGTAAATTTAAGACAAATGGAAGAGCCGAGTTGAGTTGCGTCTTTTATGCCCAGTCAAGAGTTTTTCACTGATATTGAGACTGTCAGTTCTTGGATGTTGGAGAAAATTGGAGTACAGTCAAATCTGTCTATAAAGGCCAACCAAGGGAACCAGTAAAAGTAGCCTTTATATACAGGTTCAAATAATATTAATAAAGAACAATCAGGATATAATTCTACTGGCCTTTATAAGCAGGTGGCCCTTATATAGAGGTGGCCTTTAAGGCAGGTTGGACTGTACCTGAATAAAACTACAACCTTTGACATACAAACTGACAAACTGTCTTACTATTGGTTTTGAATCTAGGCAGTATCTGTTAGTCAGTACTTTAGACAACTCAGTCCATGATGAACTAGGACATCACAATTGACGTATCGCCGACCATGCCCACAATGTTCCGACAAAGACCCGACATGCTTGAATTACAGCCAAAAAGAATGAAAACTCGTCCTGAATTGTACCATTTCATGACATCACTGACATTAAGACGTCATTAGTTGCTGTGACACTGCTTTGGTACTGTGGTCACTGACTTTGTCAGAATATTGTGGGCGTGGCCAGCAATTCGTAAATTTCACACAGGATATATTGCTATTACAATAGTGACGTGTGAATATTGATTAAAAAGACTATCACTAAATAAAGTACATTAACAGTATTTAGGTACTATAAATCCATTTAAACTTTATGAAATTAAAAGATAATTTTACCATTTAATGGTGTTCACCTAGTAACTGCATGATAAAGTTTACAACTTAAGTTTAGGAAATTATGACAATGTTTTCTAAAAATATGAAGAAACACAAATATATGAAGAAACATTTTTGACAAAACTAAATAAAAATTTCACAAGCTTGAAGCGATCTTCAATATGAGACCTTAAATTCATGAATATCTTAATAATTAACAAGATTATTAAGGTATGAAATTTGCCAGATTTAAGTTAAGGAAAATCTTTGCTAAAGAATGATTGTGAAACCGGGGCATGGAACTGTAAATATAACATGACCTAAAGTATTTCGGGGTTAAAGGGTGGGTGGGTGTGAATCACAAAACTGCATACCCTAAACATCTCTTCCCTATTTTCTGGATTTATAGTACCATTAAGAATTACAACAAATATTTATTTCAATACATGTATATCTATCCCCCGGTTTTCAATTTAGTTCCGCGCTGTACCATGTGATATGCCCTAACGTTGTGCGGAACTCATTTCCGTTAGACATGGAATCACATAAAATGATGTTTTTCCATAACAAACGATGTAATTCAGTGAATTTGTGGCATTAAAATTTTCCAAAACGTTCCACACAAACATTAAGAGGCATTGATCATGTGGCGCAGCGGAGAACCCACACTCCCAAATTTTAGTACATATATATCATGCTATAAATTGTTATTCCCTTAAAAGTTATTTGATTTTGTATACATAAATGAACCACACCTTAAAAATGTCATTCATTCAATAATGCACCTTCACTCAATGTCAACTTCAATACCTCGGTACATGCAGTTACATGTCATAAGTTTCAATAAATGAAATTCAATTTCATTATCATTCATCAGAAGATGAATAATAGTGGCCATTCTACCAAGTGCTCAACACCCCTCAGCATTTGTGTGGAATGTTTTAGAAAACATCTACATTGCAAATTCCTAGAATAACATTGTTGTGAACTCATTCAACAAATATTATTCCATCTCAAATGTTATGGTTACACTTGGTACAATGGCATGTCCATGGCTAAACTTAAACAGTCATGTTGTTATGAGAATGGAAATGAACTTCATTTAATCTTACACATGTGTATTTAAATACATGTTTATTTTAGAGTTTATAAAATCTGAGTATGTCAAATATAAATAAATATAACATATGCAATCATGGCGACAGAGCAAATGTTGGAACAGCCACAATCATATCATCACTTGTACTGAGCAAATGATGGAACAGCCACAATCATATCATCATTCATCTTCAAAGAACAGAAAAAGCAGCCGAAACATCATTTATCACATAAATTAGTCAAAATGATGTTAAGTGGTGTTGTGGAGTTTTACCCTACAGTCAAGAATTGTTCACTCATATTGAGGTGGTCAGTTCAGGGATTGTGGAGGAAACTGGAGTGTCCAGAGTAAAATCAACAATCTTTGGTCAGCAAATTAAAAAGTTTTCTCACACAAGAATCTACCCCAAGTTGGGTTAGAACCTAGGTGGTGAGAGGCACTGTAATGCTCAAGCATGTGCTATAGAACGCTTGGCCACTGCTGTCCCTGAAACACTTAGAGATTTTGTTCCAACATTGCATTTCAAAGACACTGTCTTTTATTTAGTAATGAATAATGGAAAAACAATTAAGCTTCATTCTCTGATGAAGAACCACAACATAAATATATTATGTCATATAATAAATAAAAATTTGCCAGCATTAGATAGTATTGTTGATAAGTTTGATGTCTCTGTGTCCAGGATTGCCCTGGATATATTTGACGTCTCATAGTTCCATGTTCCTTTCACTCAATTTTAATTACACACGTGGCGTGTGTAGCTAGCTAAAAAGGAGGTGCTTACCCTTCCGGAGCACCCGGCCTCACTTACCTGGTGGAAGTTCATGTGTCTAACCTAACTTGTCAGTTCCAAAGTTTTTACTTTGCTTCTGGATTGTGATTCGGACATGAATTAGTATGTTTGTTTTTGATTATAACATATATGAAAAAAAATTAAATAACGGGTAAAGAAATGCTAAGCCTTGTAGGATTACAGTAAATAACAAACAATAAATAGCTTGTAAAAAGTCAGCCAAAAGAACCCCATTGCAAACCCTCACAATAAAATGTTACAGAATTCTATAGTAAAATGAATTCAATTCAACATACATACATATAATGATAAAAAAGTTTGTTTATAATGTAAATATTGCACTGTAAAAATGATTTATGTTTGTAAATATTGCACTGTAAAAATGATGTGTGTGTGTGTGTGTGTGTGTGTGTGTGTGTGCGTGTGTGTGTGTGTGTGAGTGTTTGTGTGTTCGATTATTTACACTTTTTCCAACGATAGTAAGATATGGTAAGACTTAAATGCTTTGTAAAATTTACATGCAAAAGATGACAAAGACTCCAAAACCATAGAGTGACAAAATATTAAGGTCTTGTGTCCACTGCCGGGTATGAAAGCCGATGATAGCTTACATATTTATAATTATGAAACAAAAAAAAATATTTTCTAAATAAATGATTTTTAATAAAATGGGAACCTTTGGGTTTTTTTTTACTTTTTTCAAAATTTTCAAAAAACATGCTATCACTCCATTTCAAAATATGGGAAAAACTGGGGATCAGAATTAAATGGAAAATTTTTCATGCAAAACTTGAATCCACACCAGTCCATTGCTCAACATAAGGCTTACCTGCGCCATAGTAAGGCCTCAATAATCCATTCTCTGAATTAATATTACATGTTTATGTAAATTATTTTAGTATAACAGTGTTAATACCTTTTCTCTCCATCATTTTATATTTCAAACAGTAATGGAAAAAAGTTAAATGGTGTATATGCCATATGAATTTGCTTCAAAGAGAGAACTGGAGTTAGTGTTATATACTCTAGTCAAGTGTTATTATTTGTTTTCGTTTTTATTTCATACAAATTCGTACAAGTAAATTCAGTGAATTAGGATCCCCTGCCAACAGGTTCTTTTTTGTGATTTGCACTTATGTTCAAAGGGCCATAACTCAGAGGAAAATGAGCAAACCAACTCAGATTAACCTTATGCACATCACCTATCTATGTTGATACTTTGCACCAAGTTTTGTGAGAATTAGCGCAGACAAAAATTTCGAATAGATGGAAGGAAGGACGGAAACTCAAATTTAATCTCCCCTTTTTTCTCTGAAAGGCGGGGGATAAAAAGTAAAACTGTAATAGCCATATGAAGATGGTTCCAAGAATGACTGGAAAAGTTGTTTTTTACCCCATGTCAAGATCCTTTAACCTAAAATGGGGCAGTCAGTTCTTAGTGGAGGAATCCTAAGTGTCCAGAGAAAACCACCAGTCTTCCACAAACAAACTGGCAAATTTTCACATTAAGATCTGCTCGAAAGGGATTCAGACCAAGTATGGTAGTTCCAGGGGGTTATTACTCAATCTTTTAATGGATGTATTTGTTGATCAGTGGCCGATGCTTGAGGTATCTACTATAGTACATCAGCGATATTTTGGCTGAGTGTTTATAAACATAGAACAGGGATATATAAACTTAAAGGTAGGCTTGACAAATAAAGGCATCAAGGTATTCATATACCTATACAACTTGTGTATAATAAACTCGCCCCTGTTTATAAACACTCTGCTACAATATTGCTATAACTATGAATTCAGATCTAGGCTGGTTAAAGTTGTCCAACTATTTCCAACACTAATAAGTAGTATGGTTTCAGTCTAATTAATGTTCAATAATAAAAGATTTTCAAAATTCAAGACATTATTATTTGACTGAATATACCTGTATTATGTATTGCATGTAGCTTCCTCTAATTACTAGTTTATTTCAGAAAAATTATATAACTGGGCAATACTTATTCATTTTAAGTTTTAACAAAGTCATAGATTAATTTATATATTTTTTCTTATGTTTCTTGAGTGCAGGTAAGTAAAAATATTTAATACTAGTATCTATTTAAGAAATGACATTATGACAATGTGATTTCAAGGGGTAATGCAAGATAGTGTGGCGCATGCCAAATTCGATGAAGAGCAAAGCCCTTCATTTTGAATTTGGCACATGCCACACTATCTTGCATTACCCCTTGAAATACCATGAACAGAAATGTCATTTCTTACTTTTCCTTCTTTTTCTTCCATTCCTGCTCATGTGAGATAGGATTTTAAGCCATGCGAGATCAGAGTACCTCACATGACCATGTGACCCCCTGTGTAGGACATGACATAATATTGTGAGAAAATTGATACACATCAAGGGCCATGACCCAGACTGTCTTTCATGGGAATTGCAATACAATTGCTTCTGTATGTTTTATCGAAGACAGGTACAGTCATATTGTAAATATTTGAAAATGAGGCTAATTATTTTTACCCCTCAACCAGCAGATAATAATAATCCCACACTCCAAGATTATGGGATTATATGATATATACAAATAGATGTTGAATATATGTACTTTATGATTAAACATTTAGAGAACAAAACAAAACATCTTAGGTGGATATTAAGGAAATTTACATAAATAACCATGGTTACAACATCAATAGACAGGAAATGAAATGTGACAAACCTAAGAAATTTACATAAGTTACCATGGTTACAAACATCAACAGACAGGAAATGTGACAAACTTAAGAAAATTGCATACATTGTGCACAGTAACCATGACAATGCTTATAGCTTAAGAAAGGGAACAAACAGGTTGTTTATACTGTGACCATGTATACAGTAACCATGACAACACTTACAGCTTCAGAAAGGGAACAAACAGGTTGTTTATACTGTGACCATGTATACGGTAACCATGACAACACTTATAGCTTCAGAAAGGGAACAAACAGGTTGTTTATACTGTGACCATGGATACAGTAACCATGACAATGCCTATAGCTTCAGAAAGGGAACAAACAGGTTGTTTATACTGTGACCATGGATACAGTAACCATGACAATGCTTATAGCTTCAGAAAGGGAACAAACAGATTGTTTATACTGTGACCATGTTAATTGTATGGATACATAGGGAAAAATTAACATATGTTTTTCATAAATAGTTTCCATATGGAAAAGATACAAGGAGAAAACCATCATTGGAGACCCACACTGATATTCACTCTGTTACCTACACTCATCACCCATCAGTCATGCTTGTAGTTTATCTAGTGAATATCAGCTGTGGGTTTCCGATGATGGAAGAAAACATATATTTGCTACAAACAGTATGGATATCATAAAAAATGGTCATGACAAATATAAAATGTATATATTTTCAATTATATGTTTTCCATGTGAAAACCCCACTGTGACAAGACTCCCCCCTTGGACAGGATACAGGTTTGTCTTAAGATTAACAATCCCTATATTAACTATTACATGTATATCTAAAATTTAAACAACTCAGCTAATCATATAACAATCATTTAAACAGTGAAATAAAAAAACATTTACAGCAAGTTATATTACTACACTACACTAGAAACATATTTATGACGTTATATGCCTCCCCTGAAAAGAACATCCTTAAAAGAATTTATATGCTTGGATGGAGGGAAGAAAGGAGAGAGAGAACGTGTAAATGAGTGAATGTAGTTTTAAGTTTCAGTCAAGATTACCCATTGAAAGAACCCTTTGACTTTGAATTCTAAATGCAGACTACTACTTGACTTGACACTTAATCCATTTTTAAATCTTGAGTCTGACATGGCCAAACAAGGAACCTGCGTCTTTCACATACAAAAGAAGGGAGTAATTATATGTTTTACATGCCAGTAAAAATTCTTTCACTTTAACTTAAGTTGTTAAGATTGTTTCACTTATATTGATCCTGAAGATGTCAGTTCTGGTATGGTAGAGGAATTTAGAGTTTTAGAGAAGATCACAGACCTTTGGCAAGTGAACTGTCAAACATTTTCACACTAGGGCCTGCCAGAGTGGTATATGAACCTAGGGAGTGAGAAGCACTCTGATCTGTAAGCATGTCCCAGATTTACAATCATTTCTAAATCACTTAAATTTAGCAAGTTTTGTTGGTCTTTTCTTGGAAATACAGATCATTATTTCTGACAAAACTAAATGATTTGAACTAGTAGTGATCTTCCAAATGACATCTTAAATTCCTGAATATCTTGAAATTTAACAAAATTAACCAGATTTGAAATTTAGTCAGATTTAAGTAACTGTAAGTTTTATTTTTAACTTAAAACTGACAAAATTTCAAATCTTTATAATACATGTATTATTAAATTTTAAGGAAAGATTGTGATACAGGGACCTGGAACTTTAGACCACTCAGCCACCAACCCCCACCCCTAGCCCCATCCCCCCACCCTCATTACAGAATTAACCTTCTACTAATTTTTTTACTTTTCAGGAGAGACAAACATTTCTTTAAAAACAAATATTAAACCAAGTTAATTAGTCTTATTACTCTACAGACAAAATGGATTTCTTGGTTACCATGGTTACAAAATTCTAAAACTTGACCAGGACACATGATATATTAATACTCGGACAAATCCCACCCAAACACAGTTATAATCAACACATCTAATTTTTTTGGACATTATGTTACCATGGTTTCTTTGTTACAGCCGATTCTTCCTCTACTATTGTCCTTAAGTATCATTAAACAAATTAGCATTAGTTAAATGATTTTTTTTAAAAATCAACCGATCAATTAAGAGAATAGCATATGATGTTTTAACTCTGACATAGATTTTACTACCATTAAATTTTAATTTCAAAAGTGAAAACCAAGCGTGATACACAAAAGAGAAGTTATCTATGACAATGAGACTGAAACTGAAAACTAAATTAAAAATTTTATTTTGATATTAGAAACTAGGTGTGATACAGGTAAGGCAATTGTATATATGTATGCTAAATACATGTACTCTGAAACTGAAAATTAAAATTTAAAATCTTTAATTTTAAAAGTAAAAACTAGGTGTGATACACACAAGAGAAGTATATCTATGACAATGAGTCTGAAACTGAAAATTAAATTAAAATTTTAATTTTACAAGTAGAAACTAGGTGTGATGCAGGCAAGACAATAGTGTAAATATTATGTAGTCTGAAACTGAAAATTAAATTTAAATTTTTAGTTTTAAAAGTAAAAAACTAAGTGTGATACACACAAGACCAGGATATATGCTAATTAGTCTGAAATTGAAAATTAAACTTAAAAGTAATAAAAACTAGGTGTGATAAAAAAGACATAGATATCTTATAATGTGTTGTTGATTAAATAAATATTTTATAAAAATAATATATATATCAAAGTGAAAGTGATCTAATCAAGATATTATTTAGAATCAGAATTATCTATGAATGAAATCACCAGTGTACCATGTGTTATCCTGATTGATTGATTGATTGATTGATTGATTGAATGGAGTTTTACATCCCAGTCAAGAATATTTCACTTATATCGAGACATAACCAGCTATAGGTGAAGTGGCAGACATTTTGTAGTGTGCTCAGGGCAATGTGCAAGGAGGGTTCTTTAAAGTGCCATGAATGCTGTGACATAAGGCATCAGTTTATAAGGCCTCTTCTGAAGGACACCTGTGACTTTCATTTCTAAATGCAGAGTGCTTGGCGAAAGAACAGTCACTACCTACTTTAAAGTCTTGGTCTGGGTTCGAACCCACGACCTCCCACATACTAAGCAAGCACTCTACTGATTGAGCAACTGTAGTGGTATCCAGATAAGTTGAGCAGAGCTATTACAGTAAAAGCTATAATTCCCCTCAATAACTGCCAACTCACCCGCCATCCCTGAACTGACTTCCTCTTTAATATTGAATGAATCTTACTGAAAGGGAGGGACGTAGAACTCCATATCCCCACTTCATTCCACATTCCCTGCCTAGGGTTGTCTTAATCACTCTAAAGAACATCCTAGTATTAGATCGTTTGTCAGTTTGCCTGCCGTAGGATGGCAGCATTATTGGGAAATCCATCATCCCTAAACTGACAACTTCTATATTAGTGAAAGGATCTTAGAAGAAGACTGGGGTGTAAAATGTTACCCCACTCAGTTCTCTGTGAAGCACATGGTACTAATACCAGAATTTTGTCTAACATCTAAACTTGTTAAAATTATGAATCAAATAATAATTCTGATTCTAAATACAGTAAAACTCCAGTAACTTGAAGTGCTTTAGATTTTGACTTTCATTTTAGAGTTCGAGTTTTGAAATAACAACGATGACAAATGGTATTCTCATTGCCTCTGTAATAAATCTTATCTATATAATTATTGGCAAATCATGTTTTTATGTTGCAAAGGAGTCGAGAAAAAGAACCCTACACCAGCAACAGAGTATCGGACTCAGGATGAATATTTTCAATGTCCAGAACTTGTTGAAGCTCATTCTGGACAGGAAAATATTTAGCCTCGGTGGAGATATCTCTATTTCATCCTCAGTGGAGATATTTCTATTTCATCCTCAGTGGAGATATCTCTATTTCATCCCCAGTGGAGATATTTTTATTTCATCCTCAGTGGAGATATTTCTATTTTGTCCTCAGTGGAGATATCTCTATTTCATCCTCAGTGGAGATATTTTTATTTCATCCTCAGTGGAGATATTTCTATTTTGTCCTCAGTGGAGATATCTCTATTTCATCCTCAGTGGAGATATTTTTATTTCATCCTCAGTGGAGATATTTCTATTTCGTCCTCAGTGGAGATATCTCTATCTTATCCTCATTCGAGATATTTCTATCTCACACTGTCATCAGTGTAGGATTGTTTATTCATTACCAATAATCCAAAGCATGTGAAAAAACAATGTTCAAGTTATCAAAGTTCAACTGTAATACCTTGTTTAAAATAAATAAAAGTCAAAATGTCTTCCATACCTCAACCTTTCTTGTAATAATTTATGTCTTAATTAAAAATAACCAACAACATGCAAATTAGACTTCATAAATAAATTTATAAAACAAATTTTCTATACAAGCCTGGCTGTTTGACTTTTAATTTGTATGCTTTTAATTGGAAAATTTGTCATTCTGTACATGCTGGGCTCGAAAATAATATATTCCACAAAGCAACTAGAATACTCAGGTAACTAGAATATAGAAAACTTCTCACAAAAATGTGTAAAAGATACAGTAAAACCTTAAATTATTGCCACCATTTGTTCAAATTTTTATAAAGGGGTTATAAAGGGGTTTGGCGGTTAATCACAGGAGTATTATACATGTAAATTAAAACAAAGAAGAAAAATATTTTGGGAGTTCAAAGAACTGTGTCGTCAAGCGAAATGGCAAAATTATAAAAAATTGTGAATTCAAAGAACTGTGGAGCCAAGCTAAATGGCAAAATTATTAAAGAGGCATTAAAATGAGGTTTTACTGTTTTTGCATCATCTTTAAATTATATATCTGTAAAAAATTCTATAACAGGGAAAATTTTGCATCTGTGTTATTTTTGTGATTATTTATGAGAGAGACAAGATCCGAAAATAAAGGAACCATGAGTAATTGAAAGTAATGTTGGTCTCCCTTGTAAAAGCTACATAAAACAATGCAGTAATGCAATCATCAGTGTTAAATGTTTCCAATTTTCCAGATTCAGGTTGTTGAAGTTTTCACTATCAACAAAATGGCACTTACACTCAGTGTCATGACAATATTTTGACAAGCACTGTTAAAGTTGGCATCCTTGCCCCATACAGTCAATGTAAAAAAAATTTTTTTTTAAATGTCTACCTACTGACCCTAACTCTTCTTGGGCGTTAGCAGAAACACAAATTTTTTTTATTTTGGCCTAATGCAAAAATTTCCTGATTAACAGTGATACCTAAAGCAATTTGCGTATTATTCTTAAATGCTGGCTTACAATCTTATATAAATATACTTATATACTTACTCCTTTAGAAGTGGTGATATACCAAGTGGTGAGGGTGGTGCCAGTGGTTTACATAACGTTACTGCAGTTCCTATCCCACGTACCACTATACCAGACTCTCCTTCTAGATCAAAATTCTGACAGTAACTGTAAGATAACACGTGAAAATTCTAAACACTCAATAACCAGTGTATAATCTAGGATTTTTAAGAGGGGGGCATTTTCAAAAACTTTCCTCTAAAACACCATTAAGTCAAATTTTTCCATTCATGTTATGTTAAATAGGACCCACTAACACCTTAACAATGGGATCATTTGGCAAAATAAGGACCAATGACCCATTCTAGAATGAGCATCGAATAGCATTGGAATCCAAACTGTTGTTCATGGAATGATGAATGGGTGGAGGGGTAAAAGCACTGGCCATCAAACCTAAGGGATCTCAACATTGTTGGTTTGGCCCTGGCTGATTGGATGTAAAATATCAATGGACCATATAGATCAATGTGTCAATTTTCATAAAGTCCATGGAATGTAAAAAAAAAGTTATGGACTGAAAATGGATTAACATACATGTATGCACAGACCTATGGATTCATGCAGACAGAGTGGAGTAATATTGCTTAATGTCTTAGACAAGATTCTTTCACATATTAAGGCAGTCTATTTAAGGATGATGGAGAAAATCAGAGTGCCTGGAGAGAACCCGGTGGTTTTTGGAAAGTGAACTGACAAACTTTCTCACACAAGGATCTATCCAGAATCCGATTCAAACCTATGTTGTGATAGACGATGTGTTCTCATACCTCTGACAGAAAAAACTCGCACGCATACCAGTGCTAGATATTCCTGTTTTGTCCAGTTTGTCTGGTACTGCCTCACGCAACACTTGAACAATCAAGATGACATATCAGATACCATTGCGCTTGACGTCATCAAAACAAAGCGTTTATTCATTTATTTTTAAAATATGTGTTTTATTTTACTTATTATTCAAAATATTTCATTGTCAGAGTTGTTTTGTATTTGCATTGAATACAAATCCTCAATATTTTAAAATTTTGAAGAGTTATTGATAGGATTATTTTCATGGGCGGATTTGTACAATGCATTAGGTGCTAATGGAATGCAAGAGGTCCCATGATGGTACGTGTTTTGTGTACATATTACAGCTATAAACGCTTTCATGGTATGAGAAATAGAATCTGTCACCTGTCTGTGGAGTGGTAAAAGCACTGGCCATCAAACCTAAGGGATCTCACCATTGTTGGTTTGGCCCTGGCTGATTGGATGTAAAATATCAATGGACGATATAGATCAATGTGTCAATTTCCATGAAATCCATGGAATGTAAAAAAAAGTTATGGACTGAAAATGAATTAACATACATGTATGCACAGACCTATGGATTCATGCAGACAGAGTGGAGTAATATTGCTTAATGTCTTAGACAAGATTCTTTCACACATTAAGGCAGTCTGGATTCTTTCACACATTAAGGCAGTCTGTTTAAGAATGATGGAGAAAATCAGAGTGCCTGGAGAAAACCCAGTGGTTTTTGGAAAGTGAACTGACAAACTTTCTCACAAAAGGATCTATCCAGAATCTGATTCAAACCTATGTTGTGATAGACAATGTGATCTGTAAGTGTCCGCTTTAGACCACTCAGCCACTTATGTCCCTACAGACATATGGACAATCTGTTTCCTACATGTCCATATAAACTCTAAAAAAGTGATTAATCTTCAAATTCAGTTATTTTGAGGCATCAAACATCCAGAGTTTGATTATACAACTGTGTACATACAACTTAAACAACTCCCTAAAGCATACCCTATAACAGAGTTTCCTCCCATTTCAAGAACTTTCAGACCTATTTTCCTTTGTAGTTCACCTGTAAAGAAAAGAAATATGAATAAATAAATGTTCATTTTTTATCCATGTAAGTCCCCAAAATAAAATAGTTCATTGTATAATGCAACTTTATATGATGTATACAAGGCCTGTCAAAGGAACAATGTAGCTCACCTGTAAATGTAGGCTACCAGAAACTACAAAATAATGTTCATCAAGTACTTTAAAAGGAAAACTTTAAACATTGGATACCGAAACAAGGCACTCTGGGTATGATTTATTTATTTTTTATTATACCTCATATAAATTTATTCAAGTATGATTGGTCAATATCTGAACCCATGTCAGATGATTGAATCAAAAACAAACACACCAATTCATGTCCAAATCACAATCCCAAAACAAAGTAAACATTTTGAAACTGACAAATTGGATCGTTCCATGTTCCTTTCACACAATTTTGATTACACACGTGGCAGGTGTAGCTAGCTAAACAGGAGATGCTTACTCTTCCAGAGCACCCGGCCTCACTTCCCTGGTCGAAGTTCACGTGTATAACCTAACTTGTCAGTTCCAAAGTTTTTACTTTGCCTCTGGATTGTGATTCGGATATGGATTAGTATGTTTGTTTTTGATTAAACTATGAAACCTGAGAAATTTAGTAAGTGTTGAACAATTTTTTAAATAGAAGTTGAATTGACCTCTTCATCAGATCATGTTTAATGGAAAAATTATTGAAATGAATAAACAAGATCTATAATGTTCAGTAAACTTTTGAGAATTTTCAATTATTTAAATAAAGGGAGATAATACCAGATAGTTTTGAGAAGAGCCTCTGTCTAGCTTCATTAGATGCTCTAGGTGTTCTTATCTTGTCAATCCACTGATACTCAGGGTCGTCGTTGACAACCAATTCTTCAACGAACCCATGTAAAATTTGTAACTTAAAACCACTGGGTACTTCTGCAGCTAGATGTTAATAAAGAAAATAGAATTTTATTTAGATATACAGTAAAACCTTGTTATAATGCCACTCTATAACTTTGCAACCTTGCTAATCAAAACATAGTATTTTGAAGTCCCAAAGAATATTTCTTTTACATTTTTCTTTATAAATCAATCTCAATTTATCACCAAAATTTGATGGAACAAATTTCTTTCACATTTTTCTTTATAAATCAATCTCAATTTATCACCAAAATTTGATGAAACAAATATCTTTTACATTTTTCTTTATAAATCAATCTCAATTTATCACCAAAATTTGACGGAACAAATTTCTTTTACATTTTTCTATATAAATCAATCTCAATTTATCACCAAAATTTGACGGAACAAATATCTTTTACATTTTTCTTTATAAATCAATCTCAATTTATCACCCAAATTTTTTATTACACCAAAATCTGACTGAACAAATGCTGACAATGTAGTGAATTATTAAGTCATTTTCATTTATTCCAGATATAACATATTCAGTGCTTCAGATTGTTTTTGCAGATAGTGGGCCACAAGGGCCCACCAGGTCCAATAACAAGGGGTCATTTCTTGTTATAGTGGGTCATGTTTTGCCACATAATTAAATGTTATGCCACGACCACGTGACTGAAAGTGAAAGTCGGCACTTGACATCTTCATATAATGCATCAAAAGCGATCTTGTCATCTGCTAATTTATACTTTGTTAACCTTTACGATATATTTTAAACTCTTTCAACTCGATGATTCATTTTATGTGCATCTACTTCTCTGCGCTTTGTGTTGTTTTAAAAAATGTGAATAGAGTCGTCTGCATTTCACAGCCATGGTTGCCGCTAGCATATTAAATGAACGACAACGTCCGAGGTCATAAAAAGTTTTATTACGAGTTCTCCCCCTTTGAATATTAATGTTAATAACCGACGCATAGAGCGAAGAGAAGGGGCTTGTCGGGAGTCCTGTCTACATGCTGATTATGAGATAAACAAAGATGCTAGAGATTTTCCGATAGAAAACGAAAACAGAAAGTCAAATCGGAAAACCGCATGGAATCTAATATGTAGTTTTGGTAAGAAATTATTAACGATCAATTTGGCTAAGAAAAACCATGCGCCACGTGGACCCATTAGAAGAAAATGTTATGCGCCATTTTTTAAAATAATGCGGGATTGGCGCGGGCGCACCGACAATCTGAAGCACTGCATATTGTTTTTTGTTAATTATTTCATTTTAATAAGAATGCAGTAAACAATTATTTCAAGTGCTACATTAGTTATGCATTGGCTTTCTCAATTGACGTATCGCCGGCCACGCCCACAATGTTCCGACAAAGGCCACCAACACGGTACCAAAGCAGCGTCATGGCAACTAATGACGTACTTGTGTCAGTGATGTCATTAAATAGTACAATTCAGGCAGAGTTTTCATTCTTTTTGTGTGTAATTCAAGCATGCTAGGCCTTTGTCTGACATTGTGGGCGTGGTCAGCGATCCGTCAATTCATCGCTACACAGAGTAATAATTCATTCTTGTCAGATTATCTTGGTCCAATACTAACTAACTGTTAGAGAGATATTCAATCATACTTAGAGATATACTGTATACATGGATTCCTAGGTTTCCACAAATTTAAATCATTTGAAGCCAAATTACCAAAATTTGTGAAAATATAGTCCCTTTTCAAGTATTTTCTTTCACATATTTGGTAAAATAGCTAATCTTTAAAAGCAATTAACAGAAGTTAGTAGCCAATGGCCATTTTGTCTACCAGGAAAGGATACATAGTAATTGGACTGCGTCTGTGTGCGGAAGATGAATGTGAGTTTGCAGTGATGTCTTTACTTACTGCTATAAAACTGTATACCACAAGAAGACTGTCTGAACTTGTTTACATCACTAAATAAATCCACTTTTACTATGATGTTCAATTCTCCTCGGATTCCTAAAGAAATAGAACAAAAAAAAAGATAAGAAATGTTAGACAAATATTATAGAACTTGGCAATAACTACATATGAGTGAGTGAGGTGGAGAGCAATGGTGTTTTACACCTAAGAAAAAAATCTTTCACATATATCGAAGTAGTCAGTTCAAAGAAACAGAGTAATCTGAGAAATCTAATGACCTCTGGCAAGCATAGAATCTGTCCCAAGATTTAAACCTAGACTGTGAGAGGCACTGTGACCCATAAGTGTGCAATTTAGACCACTTGGCCACTGAGCCCCCCCCCCCCCTTATATGTGAGTGAGCTGTAAAAAAATTATGCTAGGTGGTGAGAGCCACTGTGATCCATAAAAGTGAACGGGTAATTTAGCCCACTGGCTCCCCACAAAAATTAAGAAACTGTGGTTTCAATAAACCGAGAGGGGCAATAAAAGTTTGTCAACTAATTGTTTAGATTTGGATTAAGTTTGTTGCCTACTTCCACTAAGTTTAAATTTTGGGAATATGTTTTGCAATATGTATCACTACATACTTGCTGCCTACTTTGAGAAATCTGCCTTCTACTTGAAAATTTACTAATTTAGTGATGCAGAATGCTGGTGATTAATTTTGAGTTGAGTAAGGGTGTTTAATGTCTCAGTCAAGAATATTTCACTTATAACCAGACATTGCCAGCTATAGGTGAAAGTTCAAAAGTTTTGCCTGTGCATTGCACCGATGGCATTAAACGGAAGGGTTTTTTATCGTGCCACGCCTATTGTGACACTTGACCTTCGTTTATTTTAAGTTCTCATCCGAAAGAACTGTGACTTTCATTTCCTAATGTTGAGAGCTTGGCGAAAGAACAGTCTCTACCGTAACCAACTTTCAACTCTTGGGTCAAACCGGGTCAGGGTTCCCAATTACGTAGCTAGCACTCTACCAACTGAGCTACTCAGTGGTAATTTTAATTTTGATTTTACATACATGTACTGTATCACCGATACCTACCGTGCATTGTGTCATATATAGGAAACCAGCCACTGATGACATGTGCACTGTCTTTAGTAAGTAGTGGATTAAGATCAATGTACAATTTCCCAATGGCATCATGTGCACTGTAGGTGTCATGGTCTAATATCCTGAAAAAAATAAAAATAACTTATACATGTATATGTAGAACAAAAGAAACTAGAAAAACTGTGAGCCACAAGCTCACAAAAAATACCCCCCGCTACCAAAAATCCATGGGACCAAATTTTTAAATAGGAGGTGCACATCTACATTATATCACAAAGACTGTGTGAAAGTTTCATGAAAATCCATTGAAGGGTTGTGGATAAGAGATAGGTACCCTAAGGTGTAACGAAAGGACGGACAGACACCCCTATCACTATATACCGCACTTTTTAAGTGGGGGTATAATAACTTGTACATGTAAATGTAGAACAAGAGAAAATATAGATATTTGATATAAAATTTATATTTTAAGGGGTTCAAAATTCCCTGGGTTCAGGGTCCTGGACGGATTTTAAATTGTAACCTGTAGAAGTCTGATGGACCTGCCATTTTTTACAAGGATAATCCTATTTTTACTATGTAACATAACATAATTGCACATGGACCTAATTTTATTGTTGATATTGGACTTTCCAAACTTTATGTTGGACTTGCAAAAAAGAAAGTTAAAATGGCCTAGACTTTCCATTACAAAACATAATTTTGAACCCCTGATTTTTTGCCCTAAAGGAAAATTTGACCTTTGATTACATCTCAGATCTTGCATTGATGACAATAAATAAACTGTATCTCTTTTCAGTACATACTACAAACAAGCCAGTAAAACATTCTGGATAAATCGTTGATTTTCACAAACAATAAATTGAGAATCTGGTTTTCTCTTTAAAATAAAAGTACATGTATATGCTACGTTTCCATTCCTGGTGGCAAAAACGCCATTGGCTACTCAATTTTGTGAAATTCTTTCAAAAGTAACCTATTTTAAAAAAATTTTGAAAAATTACCTTAAAAAGTACTATATTTTCACAGATTTTGGAAATTTGGCTACTAATAATTTTAAAATTGTGGAAACATAGTATATGTAAAATAAACAAGGAATGAATTAAATTATTACATTCTTCACTATTCCTGAACTGAGTGTCTCAATATAAGTGAAAGAATCATAACTGGGGGGGGGGGGGGAACACAGCATAACTTCATTTCACTCAACTCATCTGGGTATCAGGACAACCCAGGACAACCCATACCCACACCAAGAAAACTTGTACCAATGCATTTTCTACATCAAAACAACTTCTACCGAACCCACCTAAGAAAACAAATAAAGTAAATTAACAGATCTTTTAAATCTAAAACTTACGGTAAATATTTTTATCTTTAAATTCATTTTATTTAATTAGTTCAAATGTATTAGGTAGTGTTACAATTTTTTTTTAAAGAAATTCATATTTTATTAGATATTAAACATCTCAATAACAAAAATTGAGATTGATTTATTTTAAATTGGTTTCCTTGGATTGGTGTTGTCATGGTAATGGTAAAAGTTGTCCTGGGTACGAGTTATCTTGGTGTTATCTTGTCCAGCAGTCTTCCTCTACTATCTTTTTTTTAATATATTCTCATCAACATTATACATTTAAACATCAATTTCTACTATACCTTAGTTCCAGAGGTTCATCTTGAAGTGCTTCATCTTCCACCTAAAATTTATATGTAAAATGTATTTAAAACAGAAGGAAGGAATTTGTAGCTGCAAAACAAGTACTTGGCTACTGCCAAAGCATCCAAGAACATAATACAAGTTAAAGAAAGAAACAATTACACAGAGAGAGAGGGGGAAGAGAGAGAGAGAGAGAGAGAGAGAGAGAGAGAGAGAGAGGGAGAGGGAGAGAGAGAGAGAGGACACATACAGAGAGAGAGAGAGAGAGAGAGATTGAATGGGATTTTATGTCCCCATTAAGAATATTTCACTTATAATGAGACGTCACCAGCTATAGGTGAAGTGGCAGACATTTTTACCTTTGCAGTGCATTTAGGGCAATGTACAAGGTGGGTTCTTTTACATGACATGGGTCATCAGGTTTTTAGATTTAGGTCTCTACTTTAAAGAACCCTTGAATTAAGAGAGAGAGAGAGAGAGAGAGAGAGAGAGAGAGAGAGAGAGAGAGAGAGAGAGATATTGATTGAATGAGGTTTTACGCCCCCATTATGAATATTTGACTTGTAATGAGAGGTCACCAGCTACAAGAGAGAAATATATTCATTTTTTCTTTTATTATTTCACTTCAAATTTATAGAAACATTCTTTCTGTAAGACTGGTTTCTATTTAACACAGGCTAATTTTATATCATACCTCAAATTTAAACCATTCCGAATTCCACTGTGGTTTTAGGGACTTCTTAAACACTTCTGTCTTGAATATTTCATTTCTAAATCTGACCTGAAATTGAAGTTTTTTTTACATTACGTTTTGCAGATCATGAGGCGATACAAGAATCTTAAATAGTTGATATCTGCAAATACATGTAGATGTGGAGTACTGTAATGTTCTTTTCTACCAGTCAAGATTTTTTTTTCACTTATACAGTCGAACCTGCCTTAAAGGCCACCTCTATATAAGGACCACCTGCTTATAAAGGCCAGTAGAATTGTATCGCAACTGTTCTTTATTCTTTTTTTTTAACCTATATATAAAGGCCACCTGCCCATAAAGGCCACTTTTACTGGTTCCCTTGGATGGCCTTTATAGACAGGTTTGACTGAAGTTATATCTCTGTATTAAATGTCACTGGTTATATGAAGATGGTCAGTTCTGGAATGGTGGAGAGAACCAGTGCTCAGAGAAATGAACAGACTAACATTCTTTTTTCACACGAGGATCTATCTCAAGTAGGATTCAAAGATATCATGATCCACCGGCCAACACTTTTGACCACTTGACAACCAATACTAAGAAGAGAACAATTAAAACAAACATACTAATCTATTCTAATCGAATCACAATCCAGAAGCAAAGTAAAATCTTTGGAACTGACAAGTCAGGTTAGAAATGTGAACTTCCACCAGAGAAGTGAGGCCGGGTCAGGAAGGGTAAGCACCTCCCGTATAGCTAGCTATACCTGCTACATGTGTAATCAAAATTGTGTGAAAGGATCATGGAACTATGGGGCATCAAATATATCAAGGGCAATCCTGGACACAATATAATTTTTCACCATTAGAATCTGCAGGTCAATGCAAAAATACATGTACATGCTGTGAATTGATCAAATGTTATTTCACAATAAATTTTATTAATCACACCAAAGTTGTAATATATATATATTTATACCTACTTCAACAAATGCGTCTGTGAGATCAGATGACCTGTCCATCACAGGTAGATCTCTCCCAGCTACAACTTTCACTTTTAATTTTCCTGGCATGGTCACTCATATGTAACTTCCTACAAATCAGCCATAAATTCAAGAAAACCTGTAATAAAATTAGTTGAAATTTAATGTATGCTGTATTAAATTTTTCTGATAAATTTGAAGAATAAATTTTCTGCATCAGGGTTAAACAAACAGCTCTGTTATAAAAGAAGGAGTTGAGTAATGGTGTTTAACGTACCAGTCAAGAGTATTTCACTTATATTGAGACGTCACCAGCTATAGGCGAAGGTGTAGAAATTTTTGCCTGTGCTTTGCGCTGATGGCATTATACAGCTTCTTTAGCGTGCCAAGCCCACTGTGACACGGGACCTAGTTTATTTTAAGTTCCCATCCGAAAGAACCGTGACTTTCATTTCTTAATACCGAGTGCTTGACGAAAGAACAGTCATTACCCACTTTCAAGTCTTGGGTCAGACCCGGCCGGGGATCAAACAAACGACCTCCCACTTACGGAGCGAGCACTCTACCAACTGAGCTATCACAGTGGTTATAAAAGAAGGGAGGAAACATCTGTAAAATGCATTCTCTTTTATTATCTATATCGCTTTTTACATTTTAAGTAGAACTCCATAAAATTTATTCAAAACAAACAAATTTTGGTGTATATATATATATAATATGTCAATACAAAGGGGATAATCTCTGTAATCATGTAAATGTAACAGGGACAACTCGTATCCAAACCAAGACAACTTGTACCCAAGAAAGCAATTAAAGTAAATTATTTTTTAAACTTAGTAGTAATTTTACCACCAAAGCAAACAAACAAGTGTTAGAGTTTACTGTTGTCCTTCGGCAATTCAATATTCACAAACATGTATGGCAGTAAGCATGTTCTTGATTGATAAATAAATAATTATGGGCAAGGGGTTCTAGTAATGCCTTATAACTTTGATGTAGTTGAATAAAATTAATTGAAGATTAAATAATGATTTAGATATCCTTAGATTTAAAAGAAAACGGTTAATTTTCTGAAATTGCATTCTTGAGTATGAGTTGTCTCTGGTTTTGTATGAGTTGCCTTTGTATGGGTACGAGTTGTCTTGGGTAGTTGTCTTGATACCAGACAAAGAGACATATAGACAACATTATTTTTATTACCCAACATTACTAAGGATGGCACGATATATTGGTATATCGATATACTGATCAATGGGCTACTCCAGACGATAATCGATAAAAAAATTAAATATCGATAATTAACTAGAAAATCCAAAACTAATGAAAAACACTTAAAAGATCGATTATATAAAACAATGCCTTACTTGTTTTTATTCATATTTATATAAACAAGCTCCAATTGTCATAACAAGTGCATTTGTACATACAGGTAAGTACGTCATCAATTCTTGGGCACCTCTGAAATGATGCAAATCCTTCAGATGCTTGAGCGCACATTATTACAGTGGGAAGTACTCCGATCGTATGCATGATTAAGCTACGTTTAGGCTTCAATCTCTAGTTTACGTTGTTAAGCACAGTAATTCGAAAATGCTTCATATGACATGATTTTAAGGAGTTAGATGTGATGTTTTAAGAGTTTTTTCTGCAGATAATTTTTTGATATGTATCAATAGTTATCGGCATGAAAAGAACGATAATCGATATGAAATTTTTAGCGGCGATAGCCAGCCCTAAACATTACATCATGTTTCTGTGATGTACTAGCTAGGACAAGTGCAAAACACTGGACACTCCAAATTGGAGATAAGTACAAAGCTTTATTAATCACAGGCAATGCCTACAATCATATAAACTGTATCGTCGACCGTCCTAAAATCGAGAGCGTCCTAAGATTCGAGGCCATTTTTGTTTTCAATTATTATACGCGAATATCGTCTCTGCAGTGACGATTTCATGCATTAAAGACAAAATTTAGGTATTTACTGTGAAACTTTCCAGAAAAATCGGTTGTCTATTTTTCAGCTCTCAAATTCTTGTTGCCTTAGCAAATTTAGTTCGTTTTCTATTAGAGTCTCGAATCACGGACGGTCGAGGCTATTGCAGAGAGGAGGCACACATGATTGTGCAATTTTTGATCATGTCGGTTAAGTTTAATTGTGACTGGGACAATTTTGATGATCATTTGTGAAAACGTATGGCAATATTGACAAAAGCTCAGACTGCTTTCTGTTTCAGATATACAGCAGTGACAATCTCATTTCACCCTAAATGACAAATATGACATACAAGACAACGTGATAATTGACATGTTGACAAGACAATGTGGTCACTAAAAACAGTCTGATTTTCCCCCCAAAATCTCGTCTTTACGTTGTTTACTATTAACTTAAGTCTTACTTAAACTAATCTCCAAGAGCACTTTAAAAGGGTACAACACAGTTACATCATTGGTTTGACAGGTGAATGTCTGCAACCGTTGTCTTAGCGCATCAATGTTGTGGTTATGAAAAGTCAATGGTGTTACTTCCGGTAATTTTGCTAATAGGGGCGGTATCAAAATTGACTTTCACAAAAAAACTACATTCAGTGGGGTTTTCAGTATAGAAAAATAAGTTTTTAAAAACAATATGTGTATTTGTTGAAAGTAAAAAAATGACTAAATTTAAAACAAAAAATGGGATCCAATTTCTGTCTTACCATTCCGAAAAACTGAATTTCCCGGATTTATAGACCGGACACGGTTTCCATTTTTAGATTTAGTAGCTATACGTTACTTCCACTATCAGTTCCATAGGGCATGGCAAGAAGGTTGATGAAAATGTCTTGTCAAAAATTAAATGAGGCATCAGCTTCCAACATTATCAACAAAATCGAGAACTTTTTGTTTGATTGTGACGGTAAATTGTACATAAACCAAGCCATGAATTATATTTCCAACACCCATTTTCTAATGAAAGTAGGTCACAGTGACCCTTATTTTTTATGGAATAACCATGTTTAATGTGTTTAAATGTTATTTTATGGAAGCAGATGTGTAATTGAATGTTAGTTTATGGAAGCAGATGCATATTGCAATGTTTGATGAGAATATCTATGAAATATTTCATTCTTCCACCAATATCCAATCGACAAAGAAGGGAAATACTAGCCCGAGATTCCTCTGGCCCGAAATTTTTTTTTTTTTTTTTTATCAATTTCGGGCCAGAGATCGGGCTTCATTATTTTACATAACGTGATGCCGTTGAAATCCTACGGCAGGGTAAGATTTAATTTGGCGGATATGTTCACTTTATTTTCACGGGCATTGGGTAATGAACCAGTCAGTTCGCTTACCTGAACCTTTATTCACAAGAATCCATCGAAAAAACTACGTGGCAACTCCGTTTTATATCCATTCCAGCCATATAAATCCAACACATCCTTCATCATCTCGCCATTTTTTATGTTATGATATTCAAATAACGCGAGATCTCGCGGGTTAAAGTCTCCCTTTTCTGATGCACAAGTGTTGGATTTATATGGCTGGAATGGATGTAAAACGGAGTTGCCACGTAGTTTTTTCGATGGGTTCTTGTGAATAAAGGTTCAGGTAAGCGATCTGACTGGTTCATTACCCAAATGCCCGTGAAAATAAAGTGAACATATCCGCCAAATTAAATCTTACCCTGCCGTAGGATTTCAACGGCATCACGTTATGTAAAATAATAAAGCCCGATCTCTGGCCCGAAATTGATAAAAAAAAAAAAAAAAAAAAAATTTCAGGCCAGAGGAATCTCGGGCTAGGGAAATACATGTCCGAAATATTTATGCACACTGACGGTCTTTTCTAGATGTTGGGTGGCTCAGTTGTTTAAATTCCCCCCTAACAGATAACACTGTCAATCCTACTTCATAGTCCTTGTAGCAAGAATATTAGTTAGCTTGCTGAAGATTTGTGGTTTCTTCCACAAACTTGATTCAGCTTCCTTGTCATCCCACCTGTATAAGTAAATTAATTTTGAAAGGGGTGCAAAGCAGTACTCTTCCCATTCTTCTACATTTTAAACACCTGCATGGTTTGGTCCGCACTCCAATCATAGTACATCTCATTGCTCAGATTAGAACTCCACTTAGGTAGATCCTAGTTTGAGAAATTAAGTTCCAAGTTTTCTTGTTGAAGATCAGTGGTTTTTTCCGGGCAGTCCCAATTTCTTCCATCATACTGGGACTTGCAGTCTCAAGAGTTCTTGTACCCATTAAATTAAAAAAGGGGAATATTGTGTATGATTAGCTTCTCTCATTTGTTCTTAAATTCCTTTGTATATTTGGGCCTCACTTATGGATCACAGTGCCTCTCACCCCCTAGGTTTAAATCCCATCTAGGACAGATCCTAGTGTGAAAATGTTTGTCAGTTCGCTTCCTGGCAGTCAGCGGTTTTCATGACCATTCCTGAGCTGACCACCTCACTATATGAGTTAAAGAATCTTGACTTGGCAGGGGTAAAATTCCCTGAGTTCAGGGTTCTGGCCCCGGTTTCACAATCATTTCTTAGCTAAGATTTTCCATAACTTAAATTAGCAAATTTTGGTTATCTCTGTATGGAACTGCTGATGAATATTTTTGTCAAAACTAAATGCAAATGTTTAATTCTAGCAATTATATTAAAATTGACACCTTAAGTTTCTGAATATCTTTAACACAATTTTAAAGATTTTAAATTTTGCAAGATTTAAGTTAAGGAAAATCTTAACTAAGGAATGATTGTGAAACCGGGGCCAGGACGTTTTGAATTTACATTGGGACTCTTGATATTTAAACTGAAAAAGTCTGATGGATCTGTCATTTTAATTAATGACCTCATTTACAGATTATTCTATGATAACATAATTGCACATGAATATTAGACTTTCAATACTTAATGTGGGACCTGCCAAAACAAAACAAAAAATTCCCAGACATTCCATCACAAAACATAAGTTTGAACCACTGCTAGGGTGTAAATTGTCATTACTCCACTCTACCCCTTTGTATATTGTAAATAAAAGTGATGTTTTTTCAACAATATAGTCTCTTTATTTTACGTTATAGGTGTTTTATGGAACGCAGGGGAAGCTATACCAGGCAGCTTGGAGACTATAACTGCCTTGAAGAAAATGGTATGAAAATCTTAAATATTTGTTACTACTCATTGGAGATATGCTACATTTTTTGACTGCATGGTCAGAAATTTAGCATTTCACCAATCTTTGAAAACTAGATTTATTTTGGATGTACAGTTGCTGAATCAAATTATTTATACTAAAAAAAATGACGGCAATAGAAATGATAATGTACATGATTCGTTTAAATGTTTCTATACCTAATTAACAAAAATGTAACTGTTCTCAAGTTAAAATATGGCCTCTTGCTGCTTTGGTTGAAATTACAAATTGGGCAGATGCTAATTGTTGTAAAAATTGTGTTTGTAGTTATCACAGAGTACTGGTAGTCCCTTTTTCAACATGACCCTATACCTGAATCGGCGTTTTGCATTTGCGCGGATTGGTATTTCAATTGCGCAGATTTTTTTTTTCATTTGCACAGATTTATTTAAGGTATTTAAGTTACTCCTTCCGTTCGCCAGACATATATAGGCATATGTCTGTTGCCCCCTGCTCACCACGGGGAGGTGGAAGTAAGATTTTGAGCAGGATATTAAAAGGTGCAGGATATTAAAAACGATAAAAGATTAAAATGTGCATGCACTATTTCCCATGTCGTAAAAGATTAAAAACGATAAAAGTTCTTGCACTAAATCATAAGATTAAAATGTCTAATGTCAAATTCACCTGTTCAACCATTCGCGCAAATGAAATGTAAAAAATCCGCGCAAATGAAACCTTGGGTAATTTCAAAATCTGCGCAAATGCAAAACGCCCTACTTCAATATGAGTGATATGCTATTGACTGTGGCATAAAACACCTTCTTTTCCACATAGACACTTTTTGTTCTACCTTTTAAAACAAAAGTGTAGTTGCTGAAACAAATTGCCTAAACTGGAAAAGTACATGCAAGTCAGAACAAATTAGAGTGACATAATTTGTATTGATTTGTAGTGAACTTATCTTGTTATACTTGTATTAAATGATGTTTCATTCCCTGCTCAATATCGTTACACTTATACAGAGTCAGTCAAATTTTTGATGGTTGGAGAAAACCACAAAGCTTTGCCAAGTGAACTAAGAAACTCTCTCCCACTAGAATATGCCCAGGTTAGATTTGGAGTTGAGTTGAGTAATGGTGTTTAACGTCCCAGTCAAGAATATTTCACTTATATCGAGATGTTGCCAGCTATAGGCGAAGGTGCAGAAATTTTGCCTGTGCGTTGCGCTGATGGCATTATACAGCAGGGTTCTTTATCATGCCAAGCCTACCAAGACATGGGACCTCGTTTATTTTAAGTTCTCATCCGAAAGAACCATGACTTTCATTTCGTAATGCCGAGTGCTTGGCGAAAGAACAGTCACTACCCACTTTCAAGTCTTGGGTCAGACCTGGCCGGGGATTGAACCCACAACCTCCCACTTAACGGAGCGAGCACTCTACCGACTGAGCTACCGCAGTGGTCACACTCAGTCAACAGGACCCCTAGTATTACATGCCCGAAAATAATATAATTTTTATATTTTTGTTCAAAATTTAATAAAATGATATAACCTATTTCAGGGAAAAAAGATATTTTATGTTACAAATAATAGTGGAAAAAGTAGGAAACAATATGCAAAGAAATGTGAAGATCTAGGTTTTCCAGCTACTGAGGTAACAAATATAAAAATTATTTTAAATGACTTTGTTTTGCTTATTTGTTTTCTCCTTTGAAAATTTTTGATTTCATACTCAAAATTGAAACACGAAAGTTTTACAATTTTAGTCTCAACTAACAGAAATTTGAAGTATAGATAGTAAATCAATTCTGAAAATGACTGTGTAAGGTATATAGAGTGTCCGAGGTTTGCGCTTTGTTGTAGCCAGTATGATGACACTATAAGTTAACAGAGAGTGTAGCTGGATCTCTGAATAAGAGAATCACCACTATGATTAACAAACATATAGTTTTCAATCTGATTGGCTGACTGTATAACACAGTAGTTTGAAAATGCAGCCCTAAACTTTGAAAGCTGCAGTGATTGTATAAATCATGCATTCCATATTATTATACCTAATTAGAAAAATACGATACTATCTGTAATTTGATTGGATCGTTGGATCATGTGATCAGGGTGGAGAAAACATCGTGTATCCCTCTGAAAACATCATATCCCACCTCTTCGGAACACACCATGACGTCACAATGATATGACCTCATCAATTGAGAATTGGTCACGACGTTCTAGCATTTGCCTCCGATGAGTTCCGATAGGAGAAAGAGCAATGATTAACAATGATAAAGCATTCCTTAGCCAAGATTTTCGTTAACTTAAATCTTGCAAAACTTCAAATCTTTATAGTTTTGTTGAATTTTAAAGATAATGAGGAATTTAAGGTGTCATTTTTAAAATCACTTCTAGATTAAAACATTTGCATTACAAAAATTTGATAAATTTAAGTTAAGGAAAATCTTTAGTTAAGAAATGATTGTTAAACTGGGGGCCTGGTTACCTATGATAAGTGTACATTATAGCCTCATATAGGACTTTACTATGACAATCCATTGCTTACTGTAGGAACCACTCTGTTTGTGACAGTGAAATATTCTTCATATCCATAGAAAATCAAATAAAGTTGAATAAATACATATTATATACACAGTGTGTAGGTACAACCCTCAGTATCAGGTCGAGTCCTTTTTTCGTAGCCGTATCACTACGAGTCGCACTTGCGCCACGAGTAGTGATACAGCTACGAAAAAAGGACGAGACCTGATACGAAAGGTTGTACCTACACACTGTGTATATAATATTTTTATCTAACATTTCCAATTAGGTTATTTCAAATAATTAAAAAACAATACTTAATGTGAAAAAATTACATTTTACCAAAGAAAACCACTGAACTATGTTGTGACATCTGTTCTACATTCTCCCTAATGAGGTCACAATGAGAACGTGCACATGCACTTTACCGCCAATGTTGTATCACCACAGTGGGGTGATACAAGATTCTGTATCATGCGTGTTTGATAAAACTTGTATTTCGTAGAAAAACTAGTCTAATGTTAGATAAAGATTGATATTTTTCACTTACTTGCACCGAGTCTTAACAGGAAATCTGTAAGCACAGCCGCGATTGTCATAAAGTATGTATGTAGAAAAGAAAATGTTGGCGTTATGGGTATTTCACATGGTGAAAATGGCGAAGTTTACACCAGAAGTGATGTCCTTGGTGACGTTTTACATCATATGCGCAACAGATTCCGCCATGTGCCTGGTTTTTCAACATGTTAAATCCCCGTAGCGTCCACGTGCAGATATATTCTGGGCTAATCGAGGATGCGCATACAGATTTCCTGTTACGACTACATACAAGTTAGTGAAAAATATCAATCTTTATTCAAATTTATTTGATTTTCTATGGATATGAAGAGTATTTCACTGTCACAAACAGAGTGGTTCTTACAGTAGATTACCAGATTAAAATTTTTTGAGTTCTCAAAAATACACATGATAGCATTGCCCACATGGGTTTATAATTTCATAGTCAATGAATAAGCGGACATCCCCAATAAAGAAAGAGGTTGGAATGTTAAAAATGTTTTACAAAATTTTGCAGGGTAATTAGTTGACATTTCCAGGCCATTTTACATTTTTTTTCCCCAAAACTTTCATATATTCCAGATAATACCATTATTTGGACATTTTTTGCTAACAATTTTGTATTGGTGTGAATTTGTAAAATTGAGGGTTTCATGATACAATTACAGAAATTGTAAATTTCAAACTATATTACTGGTATAAATAACACCTTAGATGTTATGTACCGTTCAGTTTTTGGAGTTATCTCCCCTTTGACTGTTAATTTCTATTTTGTCCATATGTGGTCTTGAATATGGCAATATTTTTTTCTTTTTACTTAGTAGGTTATGTTAAGTTTCATGTTGAAAATACTCTCAACTAATAATGTCTCATTAGAAAAAAGTTTATGAAGATTTTTTTATGAGGGTACCAGTTAAACTATAGTTTATTTGTAATCTACAGGATGATGTAGTGTGTACAGCTCATACAGCGGCCTTGTATCTAAAGAATATAGACTTTAAAGGGAAAATTTACCTAGTTGGTAACTCAAATATGGCTCAAGAGTTAGATAACTTTGGTTTTAAACACACAGGTTTAGGGGTAAGTGTTTTTGGTTCATTCTGTTCCTTTTTCTTTAGTTTTGCATTAAATATGGCTCAGGAATCAGATTTAATGGGGTTCACCGCTGTACCATGTGATACCCTCTAACGTTCCTCACGTAAATGAGGAGGAGGGTAAGTAAAACACTTATTTCTATTGTATATGGAACTCCTTTAGATTAACATGATTAAATTTTGTTCTGAACATACAGGTTTCTTGTCTTTTTTTTCCCTCTTCTTTGTTTTGTTTTAAGCAAATTAGAACACAGTGGAGCCATGTTGTAAGTAGTCCAGACACTCGGACATTTTTTTTACTATGTTGTGATGAGTGTTAGTTGCCACAATATTTATCATGTAAAGTTTTCCATTAATTTTTATACAGTAAAACCTTCTATAAAGGTCACCCAAAGGAATTAATAAAAGTGGCCTTTATTAGCAGGTGGCCTTTATATACAGGTTTAAATAATATGAATAAAGAACAATTGGGATATAATTCTTTAGGTCTTTATAAACAGGTGACCCTTATATAGAGGTGGCCTTAAAGGCTGGTTGGACTGTATTAAAACCTCAGTAATTATGCTCTTTCATGCCAAAACAGTTGTAAAATTAAAAATAACTTTACACTTTTCAATTTTTTACATACAAGTTTATCCATCAAAATTTCTTGTCAGTCTCCTCATTTAATGAGGATGTAATTCAAATATAATAAACCTGGATTTATTGCCACCATTTGTTCAGTCAGATTTTGATATTGTAAAGGGGTTTGGCCATAAATTGAAAGTATCTTATAAAGAAAACTATGGAAGACATGGATTTTTGCACTTCAAAATAGTGTGGTTATATTGAAGTTGGCCTGGAAGTTATCGAGAAACATTATATTGAAGATGTAAACTGTATGTACATATGTACCTACTGAGAATCTTTTAGGTCACATCTAGATGCAAAATACCTTTTTAATGAGGGGAAATTTGACCCCATTTTGTCAACTGTAGTATTTGAACCCCTACAGATATTGTAAACCAACTTTTATTCGCATGTCACTGTGATTAACTTTCACATGTTTTGCAAGGACAAAATAATGGCAAATGTTAATCATCGCGAATTTGTTTGTATTTATACCAAATATTCAGTTTCATATCGCAGAAATTATAAGTCGTGAAATAGGTTTTTTAAGAGAATGGTGAAAGTTAATAAAAGTTGGTTTACACTAGTTATTTCCTCATAAGTTTTCCATGGTAGAAGCTTCCCTCGTTACCATGGTGATTTTTTAGACTTAAGTGTAACTTTGTTGCATTTCCACCTATTTATAGCCAGATCCTGTTGATGCAATTGGACAGACAGACTTTTTCAACACAGAACTTGATCCAGAGGTAAGTGTTAAAAGTACAGTTAAACCTGTCTACAAAGGCCACTTGAAGGAATTGCTGAAAGTGATTTTTGTTGACAGGTAACTGCTCTACGGGGGTGACAGCTACCCCAGGTTTCACTGTACAGTCAAACCTCTATTTGCCTAGTTGCCATCCCTTGTCCAGTCAAATTTTTGCTTTATAGAGGGAGTTTGTTGGTAATGCAAAGGCAGCTTGTAAACAGAAACAGTAGAAATGAGGTTTGACACCGTTTGAGACTTCAACATTGTTGGGTCAAAAGTGAGGTGGCAAAGTTATGGGGGGGGGGGGGGCATAAAAGCAATGTTTTACTGTAGTAATTAATTTAACATATAGATTTTTAAAAACTTGATGTTATGCAAGATGGGAAAGTTCCTATTTAACAAGATATTGTAATATATGCCCTGAGAAAACCACCAACCTTTAGCAAGCCATCTGACAAATTTTCCCACAATAGGATCAGCCCTGTGTAGGAATTCAACCTAAGGGAAAAGAGGCACTTTGACCTGTAAATACATGGTTTAGACCACTTGGCAACCAAGGTTAAAGTCAAGGTTTCCTGCATTATTCTTAAACTTTTGCAGTAGGCATGTGTCGAAATTTGACACTACTCTTTATTATAAGCTCATAACTTGATTGTAGATTTATATAACACATTCTATAGCTGGGGATTTCTCAATATAAGTAAAAAAAAAATAACCAGGATACAAAACCCCATGACCACATCAATAAAGTGAAAGAATCTTGGACCATTTTTCCACTCCTAACAACTACAATCCTACAATTCACTCACCCACTCAATTTCAATTTTTGATTTTCAAGATCCAAAAAGGGAGTTTATCAGTTCACTTGCTGAAGGTCAGTGGTTTTCTCTGGGGACTCCAGTTTCCTCAACCATTGCTTAATTGACCACCTTGATATAAGTGAAAGAATCTTTGATCATTACTCCATTCCACTACAATTTACTCACCCGGTTTCACAATCATTCCTTAGCTAAGATTTTCCTTAACTTAAATCTTACAAAATTGTAAATCTTCATAATTTTCTTAGTTTTCAAGTTATTCAGGAAATTAAGGTGTTATTTTTAAGATGACCTCAAGATTAAAACATTTGCATTTAGTTTTGACAAAAATATTCATCAATAGTTCCAAAAAGAGAGTATCAAAATTTGCTAAATTTAAGTTAAGGAAAATCTTAACTAAGGAATGATTGTGAAACCGGGGCCTGTACCAGTAATTAAATTAAATTTATGATGTAAATTTTGATTTTGTTTTTCAGATTAACTGTGTACTAGTAGGATTTGATCCACATATTAACTATAAGAAGATGGTAAAAGGAGCCTCATACGCAAGGAGAGAAGGAAGTCTATTTCTAGCAACAAACTATGACACACATTTACCTATGGCAGGGGAGGTTACTATACCAGGTAAGGCTGTTATTAGCAGAAGATAAGCATAATGAATGTTCTATTAAGTGCATAAAAATCTTATTTATTTAAAATGAGCATAAGGAAGAAGAATGGGATAGAATGGAGAACTGGTATTATTATACCTCATTAGAAAAATACGATGCTATCTGTAATTTGATTGGATCGTTGGATCATGTGATCAGGGTGGAGAAAACATCGTGTATCCCTCTGAAAACATCATATCCTACCTCTTCGGAACACACCGTGACATCACAATGATATGACGTCATCGATGGAGAATTGGTCTTGACGTTCTAGCGTTTGCCTCCGATGAGTTCCGACAGGAGAAAAAACAATGAATCGGCGAAGGATTGATGTTTTCAGACTGTCTTTTTTAAAATACTTTCTTTCTTTCTGTCTTTCTTATTGCCATGGTTATCTTTCGATATAATTAACAATTTATTGCCTTTGTGTGAGGGAGATATGAACTTTTGTTCACCCTTAACAAGTCACATTTTCCTCGGGCTTCGCCCTCGGGAAATATGACTTGTTGCGGGTGAACAAATGTTCATATCTCTCACACAAAGGCAATAAATGTATAATATTCTTTTATGTATATCCAAAAGGTCAGCTCTTGGATGGTGGAGGAAACTGGAGTGTCTGGAGAAAAAAGTTACCTTCAGCAATTGAACTGACAAACTTTCCCACAATAGGGTCTGTCCAACTTGGAATTCAAACCCTTAGCAGTGAGAGGGGTTGTTATCTGTATACACTACAAGAGTTTGGTAACTAAAGTCTCTCATAATAAAAGATGATAAATATGTATTATTTATGAATGATTAAGAAAGACAATTATGTAAACAGAGCTCCAGATAAGAGGAGTATCTGTGTAAATACCCTTTAATTTTTAGCTCACCTGAGCCAAAGGCTCAAGTGAGCTTTTCTGATCACAATTTGTCCGTTGTCTGTCGTCGTCGTCGTCGTCGTCGTCGTAAACTTTTCACATTTTCATCTTCTTCTCACGAACCACTGGGCAGATTTCAACCAAATTTGGCACAAAGCACCACTAGGTGAAGGGGATTCAAGTTTGTTCAAATGAAGGGCCACACCCTCTTTAAAGGGGAGATAATTGAGAATTATTGAAACTTTGTTGGTATTTTTCAAAAATCTTCTTCTCAAAAACTATTCGGCCTGTAAAGCTTAAACTTTTGTGGAGGCATCCTTAGGAAGTGTAGATTCAAGTTTGTTCAAATCATGGTCCCCGGGGGTAGGGAGGGGCCACAAGAGGGGGATCAAGTTTTACATAGGAGTATATAGAGAAAATCTTTAAAAATCTTCTTCTCAAAAACTATTAGGCCTGAAAAGCTCAAATTAAAATGGAAGCATCCTGAGGTAGTGTAGATTCAAGTTTGTTCAAATCATGGTCCCCGGGGTAGGGAGGGGTCACAAGAGGGGGATCAAGTTTTACATAGGAATATATAAAGAAAATTTTTAAAAATCTTTTTCTCAAAAACTATTAGGCCAGAAAAGCTCAAATTAAAATGGAAGCATCCTCAGGTAGTGTAGATTCAAGTTTGTTCAAATCATAGTCCCTGGGGGTAGGGGGGGCCACAAGAGGGGGGTCAAGTTTTACACAGGAATATATAGAGAGAATCTTTAAAAATCTTCTCCTCAAAAACTATTAGGCCAGGAAAGCTCAAATTAAAATGGAAGCATCCTCAGGTAGTGTAGATTCAAGTTTGTTCAAATCATGGTCTCCGGGGGTAGGAAGGGGCCACAAGAGGGGGATCAAGTTTTACATAGGAGTATATAGAGAAAATCTTTAAAAATCTTCTTCTCAAAAACTATTAGGCCTGAAAAGCTCAAATTAAAATGGAAGCATCCTCAGGTAGTGTAGATTCAAGTTTGTTCAAATCATGGTCCCCGGGGGTAGGGAGGGGTCACAAGAGGGGGATCAAGTTTTACATAGGAATATATAAAGAAAATTTTTTAAAATCTTTTTCTCAAAAACTATTAGGCCAGAAAAGCTCAAATTAAAATGGAAGCATCCTCAGGTAGTGTAGATTCAAGTTTGTTCAAATCATAGTCCCTGGGGGTAGGGTGGGGCCACAAGAGGGGGGTCAAGTTTTACACAGGAATATATAGAGAGAATCTTTAAAAATCTTCTCCTCAAAAACTATTAGGCCAGGAAAGCTCAAATTAAAATGGAAGCATCCTCAGGTAGTGTAGATTCAAGTTTGTTCAAATCATGGTTAAATAATAGTGTATTTTCCATGCTGTATTCTTTTATATAAGTATTTTGATATAAAGTTAAATATATTGTTCATGAGAAATATATTAATTGTACTTGTATTTAAAAGCTAATTTTTAATGTAAATCCTGCTGTATTCTATAATTTCTATTTGCCATTTCCCGATTACAGTATTCGGCCTATGCATTTTCTCTCTTTTGAGATTGGTAGATTGCATGATGAAAATTTTTTTTAAAATTATTTCATTGGTTGAAATGCTGTAAGAAAAAGGTAACGGAATAAGCCGAGGCTTGTCGAAACATCAACCTTTTACGGTATATAGAAATACTTACAAATTGTTTAGTGAAAAGCATCGGTAGGAAGTATAGATTTCAGTTTGTACAAAACCTCCCTCCCCTGCACTCACTTCAATACTGAACTCATTTCGGCTTCTACCTAGCAAGTTGCTCAGGTGAGCGATGTGGCCCCTGGGCCTCTTGTTAAAATACTCTTTAAATTGTAAATGCAAGGGTATTAAAACCCTTTGAAAATCCTCTTTACCCTTTACAATTCTTATAACAGTAGAACCTGCTGTGGAGGTTGAACTCCTGACCCAAGTACCTGTGAAATGTCATTGTCACAATGAAGATGTTGTTACTGTATTGTTGTTAGTAGTTATACTTATTTGAATAAATGGCTTTAAAATTGAAATACTCTTTACATTTTTATGAATCAGTGTCAATACTTTTTTTAGAATTTACAGGATACCCTTTAGAAAAAAAGTTGGGGGTAATGCCTTTTCATGTCAAATTCTTATCTGGAGCTCTGGCAATGTTTGTATGGACCAGAACCATAGTTAATGGTGTAAACCAGTTTGATGAAACAGGACCATAGCTAATAATTTAAACTAAATAACAGCCATCACTGTTTTGATTAAAGCTGTTCTTGTAGCTGGTCAATATAATATCTTCAAAACACCTAACTGCATTTCATCGCAAGCAACTACACACACCCTAGCCAACTTTATAATTATAAATTTAAATTTGTTTCTGATATAAATTCTGCCAACTTTTTAACCACCCACCAGTGTTGTATTATGGTACTATATAGGAGACTATTGAAAAAGAAACCAGACCTTACAGAAAGTTTAACAGTCTCAGAATGTGCTGACTGTTATTTCCAACACTGCCACCCACCCACCCACACTCTCATTTATGCTTAATTATACCCGGCAAATGAAGTTTGGGGGGTACATAGGAATCACCCTGTCTGCCGTCTGTCTGTCTGTCTGGTTGTCTGTCCCAGTATCATGTCTGCTTCACATCTTCCATGTCTATGGATGGATTTTGATCAAACTTGGCAAAAATGTAAACCAACATGAGACTATGTGACTTATACCAATTTTATATGCATAAGTCAAAGGTCAAGGTCTGGAGGTCAATATTGGTGGGTGGGGGTATTTGACTCTCAAGAGACATTTATAGTTTCTTTTGTATTTGTTACAGGTACTGGTTCTATTGTCAGTGCTGTTGAAGTGCCCGCTAGACGTAAACCACTTCTGATTGGTAAACCAAATTCTATAATGTTTGACATATTAAAGAAGTCACATAACATAGACCCAGAGAAGTCAATCATGATAGGGGACAGGTAAGTTCTTTTGTTCAACGGCGAGTTAATTGTAGTTTGTTTATTCCCGATTTCACTGCAGCATTGCCAAGTGGTTAGGTGCTTGCCTTCCAACTCAAGGCCTGTGGGAAACATCTAAACAAAGCTCACACAGTACATGAATTTGTGTATGCATTGATTTTCATGAGATTAGCAAAATATCTTGTCACTTACAACTGAAAATTCCTGATGTTATGGTAAACATTATCCAAATATGTCTCTCCTCTTTATGCAAACAACCCTTTTTTTTGTTCATGAATCTCAGAACTAACTGTCTTGATATAATTGAAAGACTTTTGACTGGGGCTTTAAAACACACTGTTTATGAATTTATTTCGTCTTTCATCCCACCCGATTTCAGTTTTCAAAACTTGTAGCAGTCTAAGTGACCAAGTATGTATGATTTTAAAGCTTTTGATGTTTTTGATCGCTTTAAAAAGTACAGTCACTTCCAATTTTGGCCAGATTTGTCAGGGTTTCAATCCAAACGGCTTCCAATAAACAATGAGTAATCTGCACACCAAAGCAACAAATTTATTGATGAATCTTTAGTACAAAGAAAACAAAGAACGAGGACTTTATAACAAACACCCTAGCTCTTATTGCAATGGTTTTTACCAATTTATTAAAACATGCCCATTATATTTGAGAATTTTTACGATTTTCAGATCAGAAATTTTTTTTTTTTTGGCTCACATGTTTGATAATTT
The DNA here is from genome assembly GCA_021292105.1 of Anadara kagoshimensis. Lineage (NCBI taxonomy): Eukaryota > Metazoa > Mollusca > Bivalvia > Arcoida > Arcidae > Anadara > Anadara kagoshimensis. Next base: position 11,774,061 of record CM037864.1, read on the forward strand.
TGCGAAGGATGCTATTTTAAAGTGCCAATCTTGGCCCATGATATTTTGAAAATCGGGCCAAAAATAAAAATCATGCGTGAATGGCGCAAGGGCGCGGCCTGGCTGAAGCACTGCAGAATATAACATTTTATTTATAAAACTTTCACTGCATAACAGAATTCACACTGTAGTCGATCATAAAATACGTCCCAGGTGTTTGTTCTTTCTGTTTACCAAGCATACACTTTTCAGTGTTTTGAAGGAGGTCAGTGGTTGAGTGGCTTCATGTACAGTCAAACCTGTTTATAAAGGTCACTCAAGGTAATCGGTAAAAGTGGCCTTTATATACAGGTTAAAATAATATGAATAAAGAACAATTAGGATACAATTATACTGGTCTTTATAAGCAGGTGACCCTTATATAGAGATGGCCTTTAAGGCAAGTTGGACTGTACTGTCCAATTATAGATCACAGTGCCACTCACCACATAGGTTTAAATCCATCTTGGGGGGGGGGGGAATGCTGTTATGAAAAAATGTAAGAAAATTTGTCCAATATTGATGGGATTTTAACTTTTTTCTGGTACTCTAGCTCATCTGTCATTTCAGAATGGTGCCCCTGTCAAGTTTCCTTCACTTACCCGGTATATTGCAGAGATTTATCAAGGGCCTATTTAGGGCCGAAATTCGGCCCCCTTCCCAATGAAAAAAATGAGATTTTTTCCCAAAATCGGCTGAGAAAATTCCCAATTAGAAAATTGTGTTGTTTTTAAACGAAAATGAAAGTAAATTTTGTGAAACCCCCACAAATCAGCATAATCAAGTAAAAGATTCTAGATTATTTTAAAACAACATCTTCAAAGGAAGATGAAGATACTGCTTCTACATCAAAGGGTCCTGATGTCATGAGTAAACCGACTTCTGACATGAGGTCGAAGTTTTCCCAAAATGAGCATAAAGTTGATAGTTTTCCCAAGTTTTAGTTTAGAGCCTTTTCCCAAAAGACCCTGATAAATCCCTGTATTTAGACGGTCATTTCTGGGATAGTGGAGAATCTGGAGTGTCCAAAGAAAACCTTTTGGGAAGTGAACTGACAAACTGCTCCAGTGGTATGCTGTTCCTAGAGATGAGAGGCAATATGATCCTTAACCCAACACTTTAGATCATTTGGGCACCATGGTCACCACCATTTAAAAGTTGACTGCTTTGATACAATATTACCAAATTAAATTAACCATATTTCCCAAAAAGTCAGCATTTGACAGATGACCTTTGGTTTATTTTTAGATGTGATACAGATATAGGATTCGGAAATAATTGTGGAATGAGTACTTTATTGGTACTGACCGGTGTGTCCGATGTAGATGAAGTAGATGGATATTCAAAATCCGAAGACCAGAATAAAAAATCCCTAATACCGCAATTTTATACGTCAAAATTAGGCGACTTTTTAAACTTAGTACCTGGTATATGATAAGTATTAGTAGTATCAAATTTTTATTTATATTTATTTATAGACTTATTTTATTATATATAAACAGTATTTTTGAATAAAAAAGTTTATAAATTGTTAAAAATGGTTAATGTTTAAATATTTATGAAATAGTGCCATTTGATAAAATCGTAAAACCTTATCCCACCAACTTTTGAATGTCAATTCCCGTTTTTTATTTTTTTTATTTTTTTTCTAAGATAAATAATTCTTTAAAAAGTTTATAAATGGTTAAAAGCTGTTGTTAATATTTAGCAACTTTATGAAATCATGACATCTGATGACAATTGAGGCATCATGAAAAACCTACTTATGGCTGCCATGAACTGCTCAAATTATTTTTCAAGATCATGAGCATGAAGAATGGAGATTCATAAACTTTATTAATAAAAAAAATGTAGATGTGGCACCACAACTGAATCAACATGATTGGTAGGTAAAAGACTGTCATAAAAATGAACTTGCAGTTAAAAACAAAAACTGATAACTAGTGCAATATATTACAATTGAATTTGCAAAATTTGTGATATTTTACCCCAAAAAACTCCAATGAAATAAAACAGAATATATTTGTTAAAAAGGATAACGATTGTGTGTTTTACAATCTGGCGTGTGTATGTGTGGATATATTCATTGTTATGACTAATTTAGTTGTAAAATACTGTTACCATGCCACAGAGAATGATACAACATAAACTTGGGCAACCAGTATTGTATTACCTTATTGTTTAGTCTGTTTCCGAAGCTTCTAGCATCCTCTAATAGCAGTCACAGGTGGCCTTTACAGAGAAGTCTTTAGGGTGCACAGATACATGGGACTTCAGTTTCAAGTGTCATCCAAATGACTGTTCTAGCATCAAGCTGATGAAAAGATGATAACAAGAGAGGAAAATCTGAACAACAAAACTGTTTCTTACTTAGCTCATGGTATGCAGAAAAAAGAAATACAAAGATTGAAGGTTGTACAAGTCCCTTCAGCCATCAGTAGAGTATATCAAAAACAAACATACTAATCCATATTGGAATCACAATCCAGAAGCAAAGTAAAAACTTTGGAACTGACAAGTTAGGTTATACATATATATCATATATACATTTTGTTTACACTCTGTATACAATTGTTGAACCCCTAAGATGGTGGGAGTATATAGTAGCCCAGCAGATATGTGAATAAATAGTAGGTTTTATGGTAAAAGCATGGAATTTGGTGCATAGATAGATTATGACTTGCCAAAAAAATTCAGCTATGGACCCACTCAAAATTTATTCAAAATGGCTGCCATTTTCAAGATGGCCGCCAAATGGTTGTGTCATTTTCACCGAAATGGTGTTTCAATAGTGGAGTTCGTGGTAAAAGAAAATAAAAATGATACAAAAGTTTCTTATGACCTGTTGAATAAAATTAGATATGAAACAAATAAAATTGTATTCAAAATGGCCACCATTTTCAAGATGGCCGCCATATGACGTTTATTTTTGTTTCAAAACTGTTAGCTCAGCAGATATGTGACAAATAATAATCAAAAAGTGGGATTTATGATAAAAGCATGAAACTTGATACATAGATAATGAACTGCTGAAAAAATTGGCTATGGACCCCTTCAATTTTTTCAAAATGGCCGCTATTTTCAAGATGGCCGCCAGTGACCAGTATTAAGGATATTACCAAACACAAACGATTCAATAATGACAATATTTATTATGATTTTGAGAATGTATTGTTCCAAATAGTAAACCAAAGGTAATTGTCTTATTTTCAAAAAAGTATTTAAGGTATACCTGAAAGAAAAGGGAAGTAACTCTTCCAAACAAGACATAAAATGCAATGCAATACATGAACACTTATTGGAATACTTAATTCATATTCAAATTCACATGATAAATCGATACTATCACACACACACACACACACACACACACACATTGGTTGACTAGAAATTATATTGTTGTTTTGTGTAAATTGTTCATTTCAATAATCAGTGGTCAGTGTCTACAATCAAAAATTCTAGACTTATGTTCTGCTACGAAGCTACTGGCTTAAGTCAATAAATATTTGACCATCACTGCACAAATTGTTTATTTAGAAATTATTCTCTATCACAATATCCACCACATTTGCAAAGAGCAGTACACAACATCTCGGCTCTGGTACATTTACGTCATACCCGACATCCCTTTTCAATTTTACACCCACACTTTATAAACTCATGGCAACTGTATGATTCTTGTGGAAGCAGTGTCCAATGTGGTTCCAAAGTTTGCATTGCACCCCTTTTCCATCCCCATTCACTTGGAAAAGACATCTGTGGAATTTACAGAAGTGTGTGTCTCCATAAATATTTAGCCTTGTATGCAACTCTCATTGTGTGCTGAAGTAAGGTTGTGGCAGTGGGTGGAATTACATCAATAGATCTTCCTATGCGGGTGAAGAGTTCCTTTCGGGCCTCATTTACTGTCATACATAAACTCGTTCTATCATACATAAACAAAGCATTCCAACTGGGGCATTAAATCTATAGCTTCCTGTGTTATAACATGACTCTGAATTTGGAAGGCTTATGTAATTTCAGGAAAGATTTTCCATGTTTCCCATGCAGTCTTTTTGCCTCTGTTGGCGAAAGAAGATGTCTGATCACATCCAGTAAAGGCGTGAAATGCAGGTAGTGCATTAGACTTTTCTATCTAAATTGACTGTCGCATGCAACATGAGCCATGTGTCAGCTTCCTCGTGTTCACATTTAGCAAAATCACCAATGTCTTCTTTTGGCGTGCTACAGAGTATATCTTTCCCTTTTGATGATATAACCTGCTGTTGATCGCCGCATTTCACCTGCACTGCTTGTTCTGCCAAGTAACTAAACAGCTCTGACTTGTTTTCATCAATCTGTAAAAATGACTCCCAGTTTCCTGGCAGTCTGCCATCTGGCTGAACGCGTCTCCGTACACCTTTTCCTCATTTACTTTTTGTCATAGCTTTCAGGTTGTCTGGTAAATATTCATCCATACGGATTAATGAAAACAAGTCAGAGCTGTTTAATTACTTGGCAGAACAAGCTGTGCAGGTGGAATGCGGCGATCAACAGCAGGTTATATCATCAAAAGGGAAAGATATCCTCTAGAAGACATGCGTGATTTGGCTCCATGTGAACACGAGGAAGCTGACACGAGGCTCATGTTGCGTGTGGCTGATGCTGTCAAGCAAGGTTATTCCAAAGTATTGATACGAATAGTTGATGTTGTAGCATTAGCCATAGAAGTGGTCCAAATCGTAAACTTGAGTGAGCTATGGATTGCTTTTTGAACTGGTAAGCACTTTAGGTACTTGGCTGCCCATGCTATTTCACAGTCAATTGGGATAGAAAAGTCTAAAGCACTACCTGCATTTCACACCTTTACTGGATATGATCAGACATATTCTTTCGCCAATATAGGCAAAAAGACTGCATGGGAAACATGGAAAATCTTTCCTGAAATTACAGAAGACTTCCAAGTTCTGAGTCATGTTATAACACAGGAAGATATAGGAGATATATTGCCCCAGTTGGAAAGCTTTGTGATCCTCATGTATGATAGAACGAATTCATGTATGACAGTAAATAAGGCCCGAAAGGAACTCTTCACACGCAAAGGAAGATCTATTGATGTAATTCCACCCACTGCCACAACCTTACTTCAGCACACAATGAGAGTTGCATACCAGGCTGGATATTTATGGAAACAAACACTTCTGTCAATTCCACAAATGCCTTCTCCAAGTGAATGGGATGGAAAATGGGGACAATGCAATCTTGGGAACCACATTGGACACTGCTTCCACAAGCATTAGACAGTTGCAATGAGTTTATAAAGTGTGGGTGTAAAGTTGAAAAGGGATGTCGGGGATGATGTAAGTGTACCAGAGCCTGGATGTTGTGTACTGCTCTTTGCAAATGTGGTGGAAATTGTGATAGAGAATAATTTCTGAATAAACAATTTGTGCAGTGATAGTCAAATATTTATTGACTTAAGCCAGTAGCTTCGTAGCAGAACATAAGTCTAGAATTATGTAATTTGAATATGAATTAAGTATTCCAATAAGTGTTCATGTATTTCATTTTATGTCTTGTTTGGAAGAGTTACTTCCCTTTTCTTTTAGGTATACCTTAAATACTTTTCTGAAAATAAGACAATTACCTTTGGTTTACTATTTGGAACAATACATTCTAAAAATCATAATAAACATTGTCATTATTGAATCGTTTGTGTTTGGTAATATCCTTAATACTGGTCATTGGCGGCCATCTTGAAAATAGCGGCCATTTTGAAAAAAATTGAGTGGGTCCATAGCCAATTTTTTCAGCAGTTCATTATCTATGTATCAAGTTTCATGCTTTTACCATAAATCCCACTTTTTGACCATTATTTGTCACATATCTGCTGAGCTAACAGTTTTGAAACAAAAATAAACGTCATATGGCGGCCATCTTGAAAATGGTGGCCATTTTGAATACAATTTTATTTGTTTCATATCTAATTTTATTCAACAGGTCATAAGAAACTTTTGTATCATTTTTGTTTTCTTTTACCACGAACCACGAATTGTGTTTTGTTTGGTAATATCCTTAACACTGGTCATTGGCGGCCATCTTGAAAATAGCGGCCATTTTGATAAAAAATAGAGTGGGTCCATAGCCAATTTTTTTCAGCAGTTCATAATTTATCTATGTACCAAGTTTCATGCTTTTACCATAAATCCCACTATTTGACCATTATTTGTCACATATCTGCTGGGCTATAGGAATCACCCTGTCTGTCGGTCTGGCTGTCCAACCATTGCAATACCGTGTCCATTCCATATCTTCCATGTCTATTTATGGATTTTGATCAAATTTGGCACAAATATATATGAACATAAGACGAAATATTTCATACTAAATTTACTGTCAGTCTAGTCATTAGGGACGGGGTATTTGTCTTGTAAGAGACTGTTCTAGTTTGATAAGTTTTACACAGGGAGTAGGATCATGAATGAAAAATGTCTGAGCAGTGAGGACCTTTTACTAACTGATGCTACTCAGACCAACAAAGAGCCAGAACCAGTCGATTCTAACCGAGAACAGGCTAACACAGAACCATCAAAAGAGAACAGGAAACCAGCAGTGGAGTGGCCACCAACAGATGATAAAAGATGGGAAGCATTTGACAACGGCCTAGATAACATCTTACATGGGACACTTGTAGGAGATGTACAGAGGAAATTGACAGCATTGACAACAATAGTATACTCAGTAGGTGCTGAATGGTTTGGGGTGACAGATAGAAAGCGAAGTGAGAAACCAACAGGGAAACCGAATAGGCGTCAGCAAGAAATACAAAAACTAAGATCAGAGAACAGCAAAATAACAAAACAGTACAGAACAGCAGGTGAAGATCAAAAGATAGGTCTCAGTGCACTAAGATCAATCCTGAGAGAGAAGGGAAACAATCTTCAGAGGGCAGATAGGATTCGAAAAGCCAGGCGAGAAAGAGGAAGGAAAAGAGCAAAGTTTGTTGCAGATCCATACAGATTCACAAAATCAACTCTAGAAGGGTCAAAGTCTGGGACATTGAAGAGTTCTAAAGAGGAAGTTGAAAGTCACCTGGAAGAAACGCATGGTGATAAAGAACAGTGGAGAAGGTTAGGAGTTTGTAATCGAATAGAAGAGGTACCAGAACCAGAGGAGCCAATGAATGAAAAGGAACCATCATTGAGAGAAGTACAAGACATTATAAAGAAAGCTAGAACAGCATCAGCACCGGGTCCAAATGGTATCCCCTATAAGGTTTATAAGAGATGTCCGAAGATCCTTAGACACCTATGGAAGCTATTAAAAGTGGTATGGAGGAAAGGGAAGATTCCATCTTGTTGGCAGAAGGCAGAAGGGTGCTTTGTACCGAAGGAAGAGAATTCGGAGGGGATAAACCAGTTCCGGACAATATCATTGCTAAACGTAGAAGGGAAAATTTTCTTTTCAATACTGGCGAGAAGAATAACAGCATATATGACTAAGAACCAGTATGTGGATACATCAGTACAGAAAGGAGGAATGCCGGGTTTCTCGGGATGCGTTGAACACACTAGCGTCATAACACAACTGATCCACGAAGCAAAAGTCAACAAGAAAGATCTGACGGTTGTATGGTTAGATTTAGCAAATGCGTATGGAACCATTCCGCATGCACTCATAGAGGAGGCCCTTAAACACTACCATATACCTGAACACTTTCGTACTATGATCAGAAGTTACTTCAGTGGGATCCATCTGTGCTTTACGACGAACAGCTTTACAACAGCTTGGCAGAAACTACAGAAAGGAATTGTGACAGGTTGTACGATCTCTGTGATCCTGTTTGTAATGGGCATGAACATGATTATCAAAGCTGGGGAGAGAGAAACCAGAGGTCCAAAAACATCTTGCGACATCAGGCAACCACCAACCAGAGGGTTCATGGATGATCTAACGATAACAACAGACACGCATATTCAAGCTAGGTGGATATTACACGCACTAGAAGAAACAGCATCATGGGCAAGAATGACATTTAAACCCAGAAAGTCGAGATCATTGATAATAAAGAGAGGCAAAGTTACACAGAAATTCAACCTAACCATCCAGAGTGAGAATATTCCATCTATAGTCGGAAACCCTATTAAGTGCTTAGGCAAATGGTTTGATGAAACTCTTGGGGATAAGGACAACATCCAGAAGATAGAACAGCAAGTTAAAGAAGGAATGAGGAACATAGACAAGACAGGACTACCTGGAAATTTCAAGGATTTACCAACATGGCCTTTTACCACGCTTATCCTGGCCGTTAATGCTGTATGAGATATCAACATCGACAGTGGAGAAATTGGAGAGAATCATCAACAAACACCTGAGGAAATGGTTTGGAGTTCCACCAAGCTTTACATCGATAGGCTTGTATAGCAGAACAGCCAAGCTGCAACTTCCTTTGACATCAATAGTAGAAGAGTTCAAGACCAGCAAGGCAAGACTTGTTATGACTTTAAAGGATTCAAGAGATGATAAGGTGAGATCAGCTGGAGTAGAAGTACGGACAGGGAGGAAGTGGTCAGCAACACAGGCAGTAGAACAGGCGGAGAGCAGGTTAAGACACAAAGACATCATAGGAACAGTGGCTGTGGGAAGACAGGGTTTAGGAACATCCAAGAGTTGCTATTGGAACAAGGCCAATTCAACAGGAAAACGTAGTATGGCGCAAAAAGAAATCCGAGCAAGTGAGGAAGATAACCGGCAAGCCAAGGCAGTAGAGATGGGAGTTCAGGGAGCTTGGACAAGATGGGATACAGACCAACGAACACTATCCTGGTCAGACATCTGGAAGTATCCACAGTTCCAACTACAATTTCTTTTACGCTCAGTGTACGATTTGCTACCAACACCAGCAAATCTCCAGAGATGGGACCTTACCGAAACACCAGATTGTCCCCTCTGTGGTAAAAGAGGAACTTTACAACATATCTTGTCCTCCTGTCAGGTGGCGTTATCACAGGGAAGATACACCTGGCGTCATAACCAGGTTCTACGAGAGATGGCAGATACGGTAGAGAAAGAGCGGAAAAACAAGGGAAAACACACAAAGATAAAACACAGTAAAATCCAGTTTGTGAAGGAAGGTGAAACGGTGAAGAGAAGAGGAAATGAGAAGTTTGGGATACTGGACCAGGCAGATGACTGGAAAATGGTTGTGGACCTTGACCAGAAACTGGCTTTTCCTGAGATAATTCCAACCAATCTCAGGCCTGATATGGTATTGTGGTCACCAGGGACAAAAAAGATCATAGTAATAGAGCTGACAGTTCCTTGGGAGGAAAGATGTGCTGAAGCCCACGAGAGGAAGAAGGCAAAGTACGATACATTGCTGATGGAGTGCAGAGAGAACGGGTGGCAGACCTGGAATTATCCAGTAGAGGTTGGATGTAGAGGCTTTTCAGCACAATCAGTTTGGAGAATGCTATCTGGGTTAGGAGTCCCAGGAAGAAGTAGACGAGCAGCAGTCCAGAAGATGGCCCAAGCAGCAGACAGATCATCATGCTGGGTGTGGATGAAGAGGGACATTAGTAGCTGGATACCCACCACCAACGCGCAGTGACTGATCACCACTGTGGACCCCCCATCCTGAGAGTGTACCGAGCTAGGGGTCGAAACACACAATGAGGGATGGCCTCGGCTGAGGACGTTGGCGGTGCAGCAGCAGTATGTAAGTTATTATTGGCAATATTGCTATTATTTACTTTAACATCTATAGGAAAAGCTGGAATGATGTGGAACAAATGTGTTTTATGGCCCAGTAAAGGTGTGTATGTTTACGGACCAGTAAATGGTTGTAAAATAAGTTGTATTTATTTTGTATTTGGTTATTTAGAGCTCTTCAAAAAAAAAAACAACTTTAACCCCACAATTGAAAATTTCTTCCATTTTATCAAGTGTACGTCCAAGTGTTTTTTTGTTTGTTTTTTTTTTTTTTTTTTTTTTGTTTTTTTTTTCTGGTTTTGTTGTAGCAAGCTGGTTTTATTGACTTCAGATATTTTATATTTATTTGTTAACATATCCAGGTACTCTGGTGTTCTCCACCACACCAGATCTGCCCGCCTGATATACTACTTCATGTATAAGTGTAAGATTCTTGACTGGGGTGTAAAACACTATTACTTAATCTTCTTTTTTTTATGCATTTCGTTTGTTTGTTGTCATAATGACAAATTTTGTCCTCGTTGCTTTTCAAAGTACATTTTCATAAACTGTTATATATTCAGCACATACTACCGGTACCCGGTTCAAATATACCCTGATAAATATGATGTACGGTATACTGCCTGCTGAAAATTGAATGTCGTCATCCTGGTTAAAGTTGTTTCGTTTCGTAGGGTGTCGCGTGCTGAACAGGTGTTCGCGCGCGTGCTAATTTGTAACTATTTCAATAGACAGTGTCCTGCATTAGAAAAGGTTTATCACAGTGACCAGTTTCATAAAAAAATTTTAAAAATAGCCAGAAGTATTGGCCTTTGTGGTCGTTCAAAGCGTCGTTAGGATAATCATTGCATTAGTGAAACTTAATTTTTGTATATTGGCTATTGCGTTTGATGTTGATGTTAGAACAAATCTTTCAGACGTGACTTGAGTTATTATAAATATCTACGACGGAAATATGTTCCAGTGTTATTTGCGTATTCACTAGAATTAACGATCTGGCTATGCTAACTGAGAGTTTTGAACAACCACCCGGTCCGACGTATTTGAAAACAGGAACTAGAAAAACTGTGAGCCACAAGCTGTGAGCCATAAGCTCACAAAAAATCCATCGGATCAAATTTTTAAATAGGAGGTGCACATCTACATTATATCACAAAGATTGTGTGAAAGTTTCATGAAAATCCATTGAAGGGTTTATGAGGAGTTGCGGATAAGAGATAGGTACCCTAAGGTGTAACGGAAGGATGGACACCCCTATCACTATATACCCCCACTTTTTAAGCGGGGGGTATAATTATCAATTGAAAAAATTAAAATAGTATATTAACCTTTAATAAAGCCAAAAACTATAATATTCTATTTGGAAACTTTCTGATCCTATAGATAGATTGCAGACACTTGCTCACGATAGAATCTCTTATTACCAAAAGATGCAAATTCTACATTGTAGTGTGCGATGAAATAAACATCAAAAGTATTGCCAATGCTTCATCAGGTCATGTGTACTTGTGAAGATTGTTCATAACAATGTGGGAATTAGTAATTTGAGCAAATTGTCCTACAAATTGAGACACGTTATACTGTTGTAAAAAACCCATACCTCAAATTTTAATCCATAATTAAAAATAAAATTGACAGGTCTTTTAGAACAGTAGCTGTAAATAAAAATTTATAATCCGAAAATATGCAAATTCCTTTTCTTATTAATTTATTTATTACTTAAAAACTAATTTGTTAAATAGAACACACACGTATAACTTGCATTGAATTCTGCAAATTCTTTTATGTTCGCTAAATGTGTTTTCAATTATATAATTTCATTATTTTAAAAAATCTGTTATTTTTTTAAAAAAAAATGTAATTATCAGTGTACTATAATGAACAGGATCGCTTTACTACTTCACGGAATTTCTGTAAAAAGAGTGAAAAATTAATTAAATGGTTACTTGATTTTACGGAATTTTTCGTCTTAAAAACAATAACAATTACCATAATAGAAAATTAATTACTACAGAAGACAAAAACTGTCTAGCCGGCAGACTGGTAAAAATATTTTAATGATCATAATTATGAAAAAATGGTAATTGTTTATATAAAGAATGGAATTTTTTTCTGTTTGAAATCGATGTACAATAAAATTACACACATGGTGTGCTTGGCGACTTTGTACCGAAACGAAAAACCATATTGTGTTAATTTCACATTCATCCTTATAATTTTATTTCGTTATGCAACCCCATCTGATTGTCTCCACACATTAGGTTTGTTATATTTCATGCAATAACGTTAACGTTAACCCATTCATCGTACAGGCCTGACGAAAGTTTAAAACTAAACCAAAAGCAATCATACTATATACTAATCCATTTTTAAATCGCAATCACTTTCAAACTGACAAGTTAGGCCGCGGCCGGATGCTCCGAAAGGTTAAACACCGCCCGTTAAGCTAGCTACACCCGCCATGTGTCACGGGGGTAATCCTGATAAACCGTATTTCATTTACGTCGGAGTATTCCGTCGTTTTAATTTACGTCCGAGTAAAATGATACATTTTTGGTCGTTACGCTTTACGTTAAAGAGAAGAGATGACTATTTTTAATATAACTTCATAAAAACGAAACTTTAACAGAAAGCAAAACGTTAGTCACATTATATTTGATGGTTTTAACTGCCTCATATAAAAACTTGCAAGAAATATTCATATTTTTCACGTACCTTTAACATTTCCATTTTTGGCAGGTGTTTTTGTTTAGCAGCTGATTTTAATAATACGGTTTTCGATTCAAATGATTTTTCTACACAAATTTCTCAAGAAATGTCTTTACTTATATAAACTCGCGAAAACAGAAGCTTTACTCGGCTTTTAAGTGAAATTGTATGTTTTGTTTAAGCGGAGTGGTTATAAATGTTACGCTTTCCGACCAACTGTGTTACGCTTTACGTGAAGATATGTTACGCTTTCCGTTTAATATGATTCGCAATTGACAGAGCTCAATCTTCATTATAACTTTAGATCGAATGTCTTTCTCGATTAAATCTTCACAAGTTGTTTCAGAAGTGATTCAGAAAGCATTGCAGGAGAATAGACCCATACACAGTTCGTAACTTGAACCAATAAAGAACAAAAACAACATACTGTCATACATATAGCAATACATTACTTCCAAAAATAAACACTTACGTTAGAGTAAACCGACTTATTGATAGTTATACCAATTGCCCAAATTTTAACACGTGTGAAACACCATTTTTAAAAAGGCTCAAATGTAGATGATATTTTTACCTTTTTCTTCTAAGATTAGAATGTAGTTGGGTAATGGTGTTTCACGCCCCATTGAAGATTCATCCATATATATCGAGACGGTGAATTCATATGTGGTGAATAAAATCAGTGTTCTCAGAAAATCGGCCACCTTTGGTAGCGAACTGACTTGTTCGTCTCCGGCTACGTTTATCACTCTTCCTGACACTTTCTGACTTAGGTCATGCTTGTGACATACCAAGAGATTCAGCTTCCACCATTTTCTTGTTATGTGGCGTATTTTGACTGTGGTGGCTTACAGCTAAAATATCGCCATTATCACCACCCCTTTTCTTTTTTTTTCAGATCATAAGCAACAAGCGCGTCGTAAGTTTTTATTTTCCATGTAACCTTATCGCCCCGTTTCTTCGTTTAACGTGTGGACATACATCTTCATGTGCCTCAAATAAATGTTTAATGATTTATTGGTTGGCATTATTTATTTCAGACCTACGTGGACCTTGATGTTTCAGACATATGAATTCAAGACTGAAATTTTAAATGCATGATTATATTTTACTAGTTGGTTTCATAATTGAAATGAGGTCATCTGTGGCCGAGTGGTCTAAAGGACGGGCTTATGGATTAAGGTGCCTCTCATCGCCTTGGAACGAGTCCCACTTTGCGAAAGTCGGCGGTTTCTCTGGGTATACTGGTTTCATTCACCACCTTGAATTGACCGCCTCGATATATGTGGAAGAATCTTGACTACGGCGTAAACAACATTACACTTGACTGAGGCTTAAAACACCATTACCCAACTCAACTATATTCTTAAATTAAAAAGTTAAAAATTAACAGAAGAGGTTGATGGGCATCAACGCTCACCTTAGTATATATAATGGATCAATGGTTGTCTCAACACAATAACACTTGTGAACTTAAAGGTTGGGCGAGATAAAAATGTGGAAACTCATGTCATTACCCGTTTATATAGTCAAGTTATAACAATTGTATACATTTCAGTATTCTTTCTATATCTGTAACCTTGACCCTGAACCTGTGACCTTGATCTATATGATCACCATGTCAATACCTACAACATTCTAACTTACAAAAATTTAATAGTCTTGCAGATAATTAACCATTTTAGTTTACTTGTGCATCTGTGGTCTTGATTTTTTAACCCATGGCTTGATCTATGTATAAAAATGAACACCATGTCAATACCTACACTATTCGTATTTACATGCCTATTTAATAAGGTAATAGTTTTGCAAATAATTAGCCATTTTGGTGTACTTGTGCATCTATGACCTTGACTTTTGAACTTGATCTTTGTATCAAAATGATCGTCATGTCAATACTTACAATAAACTGAAAATATCATGCCATTATCGCCTGAAAAATTAGCAATTTTTATGAAAGTTAAAAAACTGGGACATGACCTTGAGCTTTGATCTTTACATCAATTCGAGGAAGATAGCGAGACAAGATCAACAGTAAATTCTCCATACCAGTTATAACAATAAATGTCTCGTTTTATAAATTACGAATTTTACGCAAAACACGCGTAACCAATTTTTCGTCCAATTTTCATGTTTCCGGGTAACCTGAATCCAAATATCCAATCGAAATTTGCCTGCACGTTTTGGTTTTAGAGAAAAATATTTTTTTGCCTTTTTTGCTATCTTAGTAACAGCAGCCATGTTGTCAGGCATGGCCAAACCCCGAACACTATTCTGAGAGCCTGTTACCCAGGCCTGATAATCATCAAGTTTCATCAAATTTGCCCAAGCAGTTTTGGAGGAGATGATTAAAATGTAAAGTTTACGAACGACTCACGACAAACGACTGACGATGATAGATGACAATAGCTCAACTGAAAATATATATATTAACTACATTTGATCCTTTTCAAAATGGTATTTAACACGTACATTCGAATCTGCCTTAAAGACCACCTCTATTATAAGGACCACTTGCCAATAAAAGCCACTTTTACTAGTTCTCTTGGGTGGCTTTAATAAGCAAGTTTGACTGTAGTTTATTTTGTGCAATTGGTAAAACTATCTTCAAGTCGGTTTAGTCTTTCGTAATTGTTTACTTTTGGAAGTAATGTATTGTTATATAAGCATGTATGTTGTTTTTTGTTCTTTATTGGTTCAAGATACGAACTGTGTATGGTTCTATTCTCTTCCAAAAATTTAATTTTATCCTGCAATGCTTTCTGAATCACTTCTGAGACAACTTGTAAAGATTTAACCGAGAAAGACATTCGATCTAAAGTTATAATGAAGATTGAGCTCTGTCAATTGCGAATCATATTAAACGGAAAGCGTAACATATCTCACGTAAAGCGTAACACAGTTGGTCGGAAAGCGTAACATTTATAACCACTCCGCTTAAACAAAACATACAATTTCACTTAAAAGCCGAGTAAAGCTTCTGTTTTCGCGAGTTTATATAAGTAAAGACATTTCTTGAGAAATTTGTGTAGAAAAATCATTTGAATCGAAAACCGTATTATTAAAATCAGCTGCTAAACAAAAACACCTGCCAAAAATGGAACTGTTAAAGGTACGTGAAAAATATGAATATTTCTTGCAAGTTTTTATATGAGGCAGTTAAAACCATCAAATATAATGTGACTAACGTTTTGCTTTCTGTTAAAGTTTCGTTTTTATGAAGTTATATTAAAAATAGTCATCTCTTCTCTTTAACGTAAAGCGTAACGACCAAAAATGTATCATTTTACTCGGACGTAAATTAAAACCGACGGAATACTCCGACGCAAATGAAATACGGTGTATCAGGATTACCCCCGTGTGTGTGTAATCAAAATTATGAGTGGAAGAAACTTGGAATTATGGAGCGTCAAATATATCCAGAGTAGTCCTGGACACAGAGACATACTTATCAACGATACTGTGATGACGGCCATAAAAAAAATCGAGGCCTAGTTTTGTAATCTAACGAACTGATGCAGAGTCGGCAGCTTATTTCGACTCCACAGTAATTTTATGTCGACAGCCATTCAGCAGTTGATATCTATTTATCGGCAGTTTTTCGGTCACTAGGCCTAGCTATCTATTCATATTCCGGTCACTCGGCAGTCCAGCTTCGACACCTTTACATTCGCTTAGTGTTAAACTTTCAACAGGTCTGTACTATATCTACAGTACAGACCTGTGGAAAGTTTAACACCGAGCTAAAGTAAAGCTTGAGTGTCGAGTGGCCGGTATATGGATAGCTAGTTACCGAAAGCCTGCAGAGATATATAGCAGATGCCAGATGTCCAGATACAGCTTACAAAGCAACATCAAAGATAAGCTGCCTATTCGGGACTAATCACAGGTGCCCGGGAATTGGATTTTAAGCATTTAATAAAAAAAAAAATAGCGTATCACATATATAAAAAGAGTTTTTTTTATTAAATGCTTAAAATCCATTCCCCGGGCACCTGTGGGACTAATTTGTTGGCTTAGCGTTAAACTTTCGACATGTCTATACTGTACCACCCAAAACACAGTATCTAAACCTCTAAATACCCAATATCACTTTCGTATCATTTTCTTGCCACCCAAAACAAAAAGTCTAATTTTCAAATACGCTGATATTATGTTCTTCTTAATGAACAGTAATCTAACGGTGTCGATTTCAAACACCGAAATTTTAATCATTTGAATTTTATCAAAATTTTAACTTTGCTTACTGGAGCGCGCACCTGTCATTTTCACAATTAGTTAAGTACTTTTGTGATTGACATATTTTTAGATAATTTTTGATTTTGTCAATGGTTTTTATAAATCATTGTTAAAAGACAAGATATGTTTCTTGCTATCGGTCGGCAGTTAGACTAACAAGCGCCTTGTTTTATTGTCGTTATAATCAGGGTTACACCAGGTTGTGTGCACGTTTGAAGATGAATTACGCATTGCAATATATTATATTTTTACTTGAATTTCATTCAAACTACACGGCAGGTATTTTCTAATTTCTAAAATCAAATCTTTAAAAAATTTCCACTTGGGAGGTCTTTTTCAAAATGTACTTATATATAAAAATGTATTATTTATTTTGAATTGTTATGGATGAAACAGCAAATAAATATATTAAAACCGATATAATAATTTGATTGTATAATCCAGACCGTTATATCGCGATAATAATGTTGACTCATTATGTTAGGACCTACATCAAACGGCAAGGTTTTTCAATATTGTTTTGACAATTTCTAAACTATTGACTTGTACTACAGACCCGTCGAAAGTTTTACACTTAGCTAACGACTTAGAGCCAAAAGGCAGCTCATCTGCCCCATTCGTTTTCTATATCATGGCAGCTTTTCGACATGTGCTATATATCATTCACTCGACAACTTTTCGGTAACAATCTGTCCATATTTGGGTCAGCTCCACTGCTGTTTGTTAGCTTAGTGTTAAACTTTCGACAGGTCTGTACTGTATTATTTTTGTCATAATTTTGAGTTCAGTTACTGATGGGAAAACTTTCCTTACTTCTACTTCAAAGTGCCCTGACACTGGTGTACAACAAGACTGAAAAACAACTGTTTTGAAAAGTTAGTCCATTTCATATTTATGTTTATTTCATGTTTTGTTATTATGCTCCTTCAATGCGCCGTTACATAAGGCTAAAACAACAGCTGAAAATTGCAGTTAAATTTGGTCCATTGCTTCAATTTGGGTTTGACAAAACGATTGAGAGAGTTATAACGAAAAACGTGGACTGAACGAAGTAGCAAGGTTATTTGGGGACGTACATGTAATAATGAATTTTTCTTGCATATATGTATTATTTTCTCATGATATTACTGCAAAGTAAAAAAAACCACTATTATACTACATTTCTTTAGAAAAATCTATCAACTATGTTAATGCAATTTTAACATGTTCGAAACTTTAAGAGGAAACATCTGTAACTGAAACACCAAAAATTGTTCACAACAAACGGAACCAGAAATGAATAACAACAAACGAAACAAAACACTTAATTGAAACCAATGGTTATAAATAATCAAAAACAAACATACAAGTCACAATCCAAACACAAAAAAATGCTTTGAAAACTGGAAAATTGTAAACACGCAAACTTCCACTCGGGGTGTGAGGCCGAGTGCCTCGGGAAGGTAAGAAAACTATTAATAGTCTGGGAGCAGCTTGCAAAACCCAAAAATGTAGTCCGTACAATGTTTCTTTGTTGATAATATATGTGTAGGATGTACTTAATCATAATCCGAGTGATGCCACCTTGGCACAAGTGGGGAAACTGAAAAATCCAAGATGGCGGCCAATATGGCTGACAAATCTAGGATATCTCGTATATATAGTTATAATAGCCACACCAAGTTAATTAAAGAGTCTTTTTATAGGTTTTTGGGGTCAAAAAAGTTGTTTTTGCTGTTTACATTCATACAGAGTGGATATCTGAACCATTTTTGACATATTGTAGACGATTTATTGTCGAAATTGGGACTTTGCGCGAAAAACGTCCTTCTTAATGACATACATGATTTACACAGTTTGACGATGGTCGAATGTCGTCTATCCAAAACATTTGGTTGTTCAAGTTCCGGGAAAGTCTTGACTAGTGTTGGTTCTGATCGCATAAAAAAATGGACCAAACAACAAGTGAAGATACGATACCATTCATGACGCTTTGGAGAGACAACTAATAAATAGTGAACGTTTTTGTAATTATAGTATAGAGATTGTTTGTCATATTTCAATTTACCACATCGTCATTTGGAAAGCGTTGAAGGATGAACAACATTAGTATGTCAAGATCAAGTCCAAAATGAGTAGAAATCTGTGGAAGGCCATACATCCTACATTCCATTTGGAGTCTGTATTTTATCATGTGGATTGTTGGTGAAGAAAATTGCTGTTGTCTTTTGTAAGGACATTTTGGGTTCTACCATCGTCAGTCTTAGCACGTATCTTTCTATTTCGAAGAGCAATGGATAAAAGAGGTGGAAGAAGATGATACATCTACATAGGTTGTTGCTAAGAGGAACATCACAGAATGTATCAAAGAAGAGATCAAAGAAAGGTAGAGTAAAGATAACTAAAACTCTGTAGACAGAAGTTGGATCTTGCTACAGAAAAAAATCATCTTTACACCAATTAGTTTGTTATCTTATTTTACAAACTTTCCTACACTCTCCATGCCTTGCTAATTGGCAAAATAGTCACTAGCAGTCGTCTGATTAATAGGTATCTAAGTAAGAGAAAAAAACAAAATGTAGACTTTCCAATGACTTCGGCGAAGCATGTTCATATGATGTGAACACGTTCAAATCCTCTGTTGCAGTAACTGCAGGGGAAACTGCAAAAGCTATTAACAATTTTGGTGGCGTACTGATACAGGCTTTGGCAGATAACTCTGATGGCAACATTTCATCACAAATGGGCTTAAATACAAAATTCAGCGGCTTTATTACACGATTGTCAAGGGAACAGATTCAGTAACATTAGTAATCATCATAAACAAACATACTAATCCATGTCCGAATTACAATCCAGAAACAAAGTAAAAACATTAGAACTGACAAGTTAGGTTAGACACATGAACTTCCACCAGGGAAGCAAGGCCGGGTGGTCCGGAAGGGTAAGTACCTCCTGTTTAGCTAGCTACACCTGCCACGTGTGTAATCAAAATTTTGTGAAAGGAACGTAGAACTATTGGACGTCAAATATATCTAGGGCCATCCTGGACACAGAGACATTAAACTTATCAACAATACTGTGATGACAGCCATATAACTTTTTAGGGCCTTGATAAGCCTAGGCTTAAAATATCCCTGGGTCAACAATTTATGTGCAAGCAGCCTGCTTCGTTAAACAAAATCCCCGTAGTGGGAACTCTACCATAGCAAATTAATTGGGAAACAGATACCCCATAACCAGGAGAAGCAGGTATATAGTTGTATAGAACAATTGAAGTCATCACGTTTGTCATAAAGCTTCAAATGTAGCCCTTTGTTGGCATCATAATTCAGGTATAAGTCTAAATATGAAACAGAACAGAAATTAGAGGAATCAGTCGTATCTTTTATTTTAAACTCACTAGGATAGATGGACTTCATATAGTCTCCAAAGAGACAGAACACTCATCTATATATTTGTATGTTGAGTTGAATGATTTGGCGAGTCTTCTCTCCAGATTTAACAAGGTTCTGCATAAATTCTGCTTCATAAGAATAAAGAAACAAATCAGCAAGCAGTAACAACTACCACGTACACACCTGTTATAGACATGGTTCCACCAGATGACTGCTTCGTGAGGAGCTAAGATGTTAAATGAATGTAGAAAACATTTATTGTATTAACAGATAATTATCAATTAAGGTGCTAACCCTTCAGTAGCACCCGACCTCACTTCCCTGATGGAAGTTCCCTTTCGCCGTTTTTGTCTGAGGGCAGGTCAAATCGGGACGGTAACACCTTGGCTGTTCTGTTTGAGGGCAGATCAAAATATGACGGTAAAACTGTGGCTGTTCTGTCTGAGGGCAGGTCAAAGCAGGACGGTAAAACTGTGGCTGTTCTGTATGATGGCATATCAAAGCAGGACGACAAAACTGTGGCTGTTCTGTTTGAGAGCAGATCAAAACAAGACGGTAAAACTGGCTGTTCTGTGAGGGCAGATCAAAACAGGACAGTAAAGCTGTGGCCGTTCCGTCTGAGGGCAGATTAAAGCAGGACGGTAAAGTTGTGGCTGTTCTGTTTTATCAAACCAGTGTTGATTATAAAGTTATTCTTTTTATAATAGAAGGTAGCAGAATGGGCTTTGAACTCTGATCAGAACAAATCTAAACAAAGCATGTTATATGACTTTCCTAGCTTTGCACTCTTAGAAATGACAAAACTAAGACCATTTTCGGAAGAATAACTTATTTAATTGTTATTTTATTGATTTGTTGATTATTAAAGTAAAGCATTAATGTTAGACTATCATTTATATACTGGAAAAACAGAATTACATGTGGAGAAATCAACATAATAAAATGAAAACTATTCTGGCAGCCATCTTGTCCGCCATCTTAGATATCTTAAATTCCCCAAAGCTGCCAGGGTGGCATCATGCAGTTTCTGATTAGGGACATGTTGGAGAACAACTTTATGTAAAAACATTTTGTGCGGACTCTTTTTTTAGGTTATGTGTAAAAATAGCATTTGTCATCTGGACTATAATGTGACCAATTTAAAACAACTATCAACTACTAGTATTTAAAGGCAATTGTAGCATATTCTAGTTCTTCTATAACGTATTTGCAACTTTTGAAGCAGAAAAAGACAATGGGTTAGAACCACTATACATTGTATATAGAAGAATGTTCTTAATAAAGGCATTTGATATACCAGACCCTAGTCACACAATCATTTCTTAACTTGGATTTTCCTTAACTTAAATTTAGCAAATTTTGACAATCTTTTTCAGAAGTAATAACAAACATTTTTGACAAAATTAAATATAAATGTCACTTACTTGAAGTGTTCTTCAAAATGACACCTTAATTCCAGAATATCTTAAAAAATATTAAAGTGTGAAAATCTTAGCTAAGAAATGATTGTGAAATCGGGACCAGAACCGTAGCTAATTATTTAATCTAAATAGCTTTCTATGATGTAAAGGTAAGTATCCATACCGGTCTATGTTCAAATTGCAATGCCAAAGGGGAAATAAAAACTTGAAAATTGACAAATTATGTTAAACACGTCGACTTCCGCCAGGTAATCAAAAACATACTAGTCCATGTCCGAATCACAATCCAGAAGCAAAAAAAAAACTTTGGAACCGACAAGTTAAGTTAGACACGTGAACTTCCACCAGGGAAGTGAGGCCGGGTGCTCCGGAAGGGTAAGCATCTCTTGTTTAGCTAGCTACACCCGCCACGTGTGTAATCAAAATTGTGTGAAAGGAACATGGAACTATGAGACGTCAAATATATCCAGGACAATCCTGGACACAGAGACATCAACAATTATGTGACGACGGCCATACAACGTTTTGAGGGTTTGATAAGCCTAGGCTTGCACTATCCCTGAGTCAACAACTTATTTGCAAGCAGCCTACTTCGTTGTACAAAGTCCCCGTAGTGGGAACAAGCTCTACCATAGCGTATTAATTGGGAAACAAATACACCATAAGCAGGAGAAGCAGGTATATTGCTGCATAAAAAAAGGAAAGTTGACAATAGAAAAATTGGGATACAATTCTACTGGCCTTTTTTAATAGGTGACCCTTATATAGAGGTAGCCTTTAAGGCAGGTTAGAGTGTATATCTATGGTAATTTTGGATACAGAGACATTATGATGTCAGACGACCATAAAAATCACTGGGCATTGATTGATAAGTCTATGTTTGCTATATGCCTGAGTTAACGTTTCATTTGTAAGCTATTAGCTTCGTTGTATAAAGTAAAGTTGCACCAAGTGAAATCAAGCCAGTTTAGCGATTAAAGTGTTTATATTGTACAGTCACTTTTTATTAATAAACAAAATTGCGATGACATTTATGGTTGTTTGGTATTTTCATGTTTAATATGTAAAGAGATGATTTCGTACATTGCGACAACCATACATAATCCACAAAGAATGACAGATATTTAAAATCGTAACTCGGTAAACATCATTGTTTATTCCCCCTTGTCAATATCAATCATGAAACTTCAAAAAATAAGTTTATACTTAATAAAACACACCTTGCAATTATTTTACTTGACGTATCAGATGTCTTAAAGTTAAGTATACAAAAGTTGTTTTTCATTTTACTCCGCAATCTCCCCATTTTAATATACCCTTATTTCAAGAGCACTAATTTGGCAAAATGACTGTGCGTTACACCTTTCCTTATTATACCCCCTTTATATTACCAAAATTCTAAATTGACTGAATGACTCTATATTATCCCTCCCAAAATTTACGCTCTTTACATATCACCCTCCCTAAATATACAACATTTCCATCACCGAATTCTAATTTGGCTGAATGACTCTGCGTTATCCCTCCCAAAACATATCCCTTTATATCACCCTCCCTAAATATACACCATTTCCATCACCGAATTCTAATTTGGCTGAATGACTCTGCGTTATCCCTCCCAAAACATACCCCTTTATATCACCCTCCCTAAATATACACCATTTCCATCACCAAATTCTAAATTGGCTGGATGACTCTGCATTATTCTTCCCCAAATATGCCCGTTTATGTCACTAAAATTCTAAATTGGCGGTATGACTATGCATTTTGAAATTGTATATTTTGGGACTTAATAGGTATGAAATTTGATATGCTGTATTTAATCAGCTTCCTGTGGGTATATTAAGCGATTAATTATTATCTACTTAAATATGTTTTAGAATTTATAAAATTAAAAAGTAGAATTAAACCTCTTATTTAATTGTCATAACCGTTTTGTTACTTTTGTACTTAATTATTCTTTATTCTTTTTTCTTTTGTAAAAATAACAATCCTAAAAACATTGAAATTGATTTTTTTATCAAAAGAATGCAACAACTAATTCAGAAGAATCAGAATTACCGGGACAAATTATGTTTAAAATGTTTGTGTGTTATTTATTTGCATGGTTTGTTTCTGACTTAGTATCCGCGCCGCGGGTACACAGTAAACTCCAAAAGGCGGTATATGGTGCCCTAATTTTCCAGGTTTCTCTAAATTCCTCGTTTGTTCAAGCTGTGAGAAATATTGTATGTTCCCATGCATTGTTGTTATGACTGGAGTTTTGTGATATAATGTTAAGATCATTTGAAATTTCCTATTTCTTCATTTCAATACTTTCAATCATCACACTACTGGAGACAGATTGATGTAGCTAGATAAACAGGAGGTGCTTACGTTTCCGGAGCACCGGCCTCACTTTCCTGGTGTAAGTTCACGTCTCAACCTGGCTTGTCAGTTCCAAAGCTTTTACTTTGCTTTTCTGGACTGTGATTCGGACAAGGATTTTTTTTTTTTTTTTTTTTTTTTTTTAAACTATTAAAACTATAGCTAAAATTGAAACTACTTTGTAAATAGCTAACCCTCTCCGGTTTGATTGGAGCACATGATCTCACTTCCCTAGTAAATGTGTTTAACTAAATTTGTCAGTTGAAAAAATATCCATAGGGCCACAATATATTTAAACCAAATTTAGATAAGGAAATACTTTGCTTGAGGGAGTATACCTTAGTTTTTGAGGATTTTAAGATTTTAACTAGCAGAAAATTTTAACAATGTCATATACCATTTTTCGAATTTAATCATAAAATACATTCAAAAAATGTTATATGACAATATATTTTATTGAATGTATTTCAGGATTAATTTTAAAAAAAAAGGGTATATGACAACAATAGTATATTTCTGACAATGCAAAGGTATTGCCTTCTGAGCTTATGATATCCTCGGGGATGTTTAGTCCACCAGCAGAGATACAGACTCAGGGGATTATATCACTGTAAATTTAACAGCACTAGACAGTCGTTTCGGAATATGATGCCTCATCAGTAGTGCTTGGTCCAAAATTGTGAAACCAAAACTTTTCAAGGGGTTGAAAAAATATGCAAAAAAATCACCATTTATTGAACCAAATTACTTAAGGAAATTCTATGCATCAGACAGTAAACCTTAGTTTTTGATGATTTTCAGATATTATTCGCATATTTTTTATCTGAAATAAACCTATTGTCAACTTTCCTTTTCTACGTAGCAATATACCTGTTTCTCCTGCTTATGGTGTATTTCTTTCCAAATTAATACGCTATGGTAGAGCTTGTTCCCACTACGCAGACTGTGTACAACGAAGCAGGCTGATTGCAAATTAATTGTTGACTCGGGGATATTGCAAGCCTAAGCTTATCAAGGTCCTCAAAATGTTTTATGACCGTCATCACAGTTGATAAGTTTGGTTTGATGTCTCTGTGTCCAGGATTGCCCTGTATATATATATATATATATATATATATATATATATATATATATATATATATATATATATATATATATATATATTATAAACAGGGGGTGCTTACCTTTCCAGAGCACCCGGACTCACTTCCTTGGTGTCTTGACTTGTCAGTTCTAAAGTTTTAAGTTTTTCCTTTGCTTTTGGAATGTGAATCGGACATGAATTAGCATTTTGGTTTTATTATTTTTATCATCATTGTTAACCAAAATGTAGGAAATTATCACTACAAGACCATGGGTCATTCATAGAATTTTTTTTTCTGGATTTTTTTCAGTGTTAAGTAATTTAAAATGTTAGACTTTACGACAATTTTTTATGAAACGTACATGTACAGTGACTTTCAGTACAAATATAAGATTTAAGACATTTGATGTAAAAATAATTGTCACCACACAATATTCAGGGATATATATACAAAGATTCCTTGAGTTTTTCGGTGTTCAGTAAATTGGGTTGTTAAACTTAACGTCAAAATTGTATGAAGTTTTCATCTGCAGTGACTTTCAGTACAAATATTCAATTTAAGGTATTTAAGTATTTTATTACACGCTAAATAAAGTGTACTGATCGGCCGAAAAATTCAAATTTGTAAATAAAAGCTTACTTATACATCTACAAAGTCAACCACATGTTGATTTACATTAAAGAATAAATACCCGTTACTTAGGCAATTTATCAAGGAAAATAAGCTTTTTTACTTTCCTATTATTCACCATTTAATCCTGGTCGGACGGAGAAGTACGTAACAGGGTACCCGTGTTTGATCAATTTTTATTTAAATCTGAAACCCATGTAAGAACTTAATATATTTGTTCTTCTATCTTTTGATGTAATAAAACATCACACCAGTTGGTAAATAAAAATATAGTATATAGTAAACGATATAGTCTGAGAAGAAAAATACTGTAAACGGAGTACAGATAAGACGATTGAGGTCGATTGTACCGCTCTGTCTCATCTGTGAAAAATCAGAATTAAGTTCAGCTTGAGAAACTTTTACTAAACAAAATAAAAAACAAACATACTATTGCATGTCCGAATCACCACCCAGAAGCAAATTTAAAACTTTGTAACTGACAAGTTAGGTTAGACACGCGAACCTCCACCAGGGAAGTGAGGCCGAGTGCTCCGGAAGGGTAAGCACCTCCTGTCTAGCTAGCTACACCCGCCACGCGTGAAATCAAAATTGTGTGATAGGAACATAGAACTATGGGACGTCAAATATATCCAGAGCAATCCTGAATCCTATAACAATTTTTAGACGCATAGAATACAATATCGTACCAGTGATATTTCTGCTGAACTTGCAGTGATTAAATACAGTTTGTTTTAATTTTACAGCACTAGACGGCCTTTTCGAAATACACTTCCCCATCAGTAGTGCTTTGACCAAAATTGTGAAAACAAATTTTTCTCCCAAAATGTCGAAATAATACCCAAATGACCAAAATTATTTTACCAAATTAAGCTAGGAAAATACTTTGCATTAGGGAGTGTACCTTAGTTTTTTATTGATTTCAAATTTTAACTTGTAGCAAATTTAGACAATATGATTCTTTTGACAATAATACACAATTATTGCATACCGAGTTTATTGTACCCTCAGGGAATCTTCCACCAGCAGAGATACCGTCTCAGTGGAACGGAAACGGTCTTACTTAGTTTTTTTTTTTTTTTTTTTTTTTTTTTTTTTTTTTTTTTTTTTGAGAAATTTAGTCTATGAGCTGAAAAGGAACAGATTTATATTTTAGAAATACTTTGCGCTGGTCCAGAGATATGAAAGTTACATATTGATTTAGAAATAGTTTTTCTTTACGAATAGTAAATAAATAATGAATATATGCAGCAAGACAGTACAATACAGTACCACTTTCCTATTTGAAATAAAAAATAAGCTGTAAGTGGGTACCACAGTTTCTGACATAGTAGTCCATAAATGCAGGTGTCCACTGGATATAATGTCAAAATAATGTCCATTGGTCATAAATTTTAGTGAACAAATTTACAACTAGAAAAAAAAAAAAAACCAGACACGTATTGCACCGCTGTTTATAAAAACCCGTGAACAAGATTAAACTACAATTACAAAACGATATCTTATTATGTTGTTCTAGTACAATTGTATGTTCCCAACCATCCCACTTATTTTGGTGGTGTATAAAAACGAACATTTAAAAATTAAAGACAATCCTGACTATACCAAACGATGCAAATGTTTATGCAGTGGTTAACTAAATTTGCCGGTTTTCAAAGGTTTTACTTTTGCTCTTTGGATTTTGGATTGTGATTTCTACATGTAAAGGTATATTTGTTTTGCAGAAGTTGCAGTATGGTTTAAATAAGAGGCATCTCACTAGTATTTTGTAAAATTCTCTGTCATATTCATAAGAAACATTAAGTGAAAATAAAGAATTTTATGTAAAATGAGTTAGCTGTCTTGTATAAATTTTATTGCATATAATAAAATTTTGGATGATGTATATTTTTATTTCTATCTTAATTTTATTGTTTAAAAGAAAAATAAGTTGCATAATATTAAAAACACATAATATCAGAAATTTTTGAAAAATATATTTCCTTTTAGAATAAACTAGAAAAAACTCCATGACATTAGCTAAATTTTTGTTTCAATTAAATTAACGGTTTAAGAAAATTCACTTTTCATAGTTAAGCATATATCTTTATTTTATTCCAAGGAATAGTAATAAGTTACACACCCTAAATAGTCCAAATTTCCAAAAAACAAAACAAAAACAACTTTATTGCCCCCAAATTTTAAACTATTATTTTTCCGTAAAATATTTTAATAAAAATACAGAATCAAAACATTCGACCGTTTTCCTGAAATTATTCCATCTAATCCGATGATTCACTGTAAAGACACAATGACTAATTGTGGGTCTATCTTCAACGGTAATATTTCAAACATAACGTGTAATATTCCACAAGTAAAGTTATGCCTTTACACTGTAATATTTAACCTTATACACATTAATAAATTTTAATAACACATATTCTTATTTGATGTTTATTCCCGTCCTTTGCAAATGCAGATCTTGTCTTCATAAACGTCGAGTTTATTAAATTATAAAATGTATTAATTACTTAACTTAAATATTATCTGACTTTGCTGGTTTTGCGTTTGAAATGAACTCTTGTTGCTTCAAAGCAGCTAAACAATCCCCGTCTCCTTAATAATAAACATTAATTTTACAACCTCAACAATGTAGCGACTCTGTTACCTGAGATTATTAATTAATTTAATAAAAAGATATATCTATTCATATAAAGAACTTGTGTTACACCTGTGTGGTAATATTTTACTTCAAACATTGTCAGTTGGTATGTCTTTTCATGTTAACCGACTACTAACTGTTTAATACATTTAATATCATCGCCCACAGTTAACATTACTAATCATAACTCAACTTTTTTTCATTTTAAGGAATTTTTATTGTTTAGCAACTTTTGTTACTCCCCCCGATAAGGGCGTTAGAGTATTTTAAGGGTCATGTTACTGTATTTTTTCTTGTATAATTTATATATTGTTAACTGAATTTAATCTGAATTTCATTATTTAAATATAAAAATTCAAACCTCTCAGTCTAAATTAAATTTGAATTTAAATGAAAATATAAATCGAAACTAGCGATTAGTTGTAATTTGTCAATATTAAAAATAAACAAAAATAGAAAGACACCTTCTCCCATTTTGACTTTGTGGATTAAGATAAAAAGACACAGAGAATTGTAAGTAAATGTTAGTTGCCATTTATTAATATTGAGATCATTTCTATAACG
Source organism: Anadara kagoshimensis (assembly GCA_021292105.1). Taxonomy (NCBI): domain Eukaryota; kingdom Metazoa; phylum Mollusca; class Bivalvia; order Arcoida; family Arcidae; genus Anadara; species Anadara kagoshimensis. The sequence continues at coordinate 11,802,802 of CM037864.1, forward strand.
TGAGCATCCCCACGTTGAAATTCTGTTAATTAAGAACCGTTTTTGTACATTTTCATATAATATTTAGTCAATGTCTTATCAGGGTTAGAATTTCAAAGGCCCACAATAAAAAGGTTTTAACTAAATGCGAGTATTTTTGTGGTAATATCTTACTTTTTCATATATAGTGAATTCAATTTCTGATCATGCAGAATTTCTAAAGCCCACAATGAGATAAAGGTTTAACTAAATATGTAATTGTATATCAATAATTTAGCTTTTAATTTATTTGATATTTAATTTTTGTTTTTACCACGAAGAATTTCTCAGGCCTGTAACAAAATACTTGTTCTAACGGAACGCGAGCGTAATTGTCTTATGTATTTTATATATTATTTTTTAATTTCCGAGTATGGTTTGCTGTACGCAGAATTTCTCAGGCCTGTAACAAAATACGGGTTTTAACGGAATGTGAGCATAATTTTGTGGCAATAACTTAGGTATTTCATACATTGTTTTTTTTTTAATTTCCGAGTATGGTTTGATGCATGAAGAATTTCTCAGGCAAGCCTCTAACAAAATACTGATTTTGACGGATCGCGAGCGTAATTGTGATGTGATTTTTTGGTTATTTCACATAGTATGGTTTAATTTCTAAAACTCCGAAGAATTTAAAAAACCTACAAAATACAGGTTTTAACGTAACGTGAGCGGAAATTTCTTAGGTATTTCATATATTATGTTTTAATTTCCGAGTATGGTTTGCTGTAAGAAGAATTTTTCAGGCTTGTAAAAAAATACTGATTTTAACGGAATGCGAGCGTAATTGTGTGGCGATAACTTAGTTATTTTATATAATATTATGATTTAATTTCTAAACATTTCTAAACATAGTCACATTGACTCCGAAAAATTTCAAAAACCTGCAATAAAGGGTTTTAAGTAAAAACTGTGTAATGGTGTAGAAATTCCTTATTATTTCGAAATTTGCATTTTGTTACAAAAGCCGGCCAATTGTTAAAAATATAAAACCAACTCCCATGCAAACAATTCAATTCTATAGCATTTATATATACATCCTCGATCATCTGGCGAATATTGACCCTAAAGGACGATTTTCATAAGCACAAATATATTTAATGGTATTTATACAATAACCTGATTCATTGGTATGTTTGCTTTTTATCATTACTGACCATCTCGAAAGATAAAGACATTTTATTAAATTCAATATCAACTATTTTCTCTTCCTGTATTAAAAAAATATCAAAATTTCTACATGCAATAGAAAGGGACTCGCTAATTCTTATACCTCTGAAAAAATGAATAATATTGAAATTTCCATTATCTAAATCGAATAATACGGAACACACAATTTAACTTCACAACATATTTAAGACAATATGTATTTGTAAACGAAACGTTTAACATTAAAGTTAGTTACACTAACTGTATGTAATTTTTAATTATTCATCACGTGTTTAACTTTATTTGTCGACGACAATATAAAATAAGCTCTTAGTCAATATTTCGGCTGTACAGCCTTTATTTGTCTTTGGACGGACAATGAAGTAAATGTTTAGTTTCATGGTTAAAATTATTACTCTATTGATTGGCATCAACCATTCCACTTTTTCATAAGATGTCAATGAATATGCATACATGTATTTCAAAATTAAAACAAATCTTATTTACCAATTATTACTAAACGTTTTTAATTTCACAGCACTGCACTAGATTGTTGTCTCGGAATACAATTACTCATCTGTTAATTATTAAAGTACAAGGCCATGATCACGGATATCAATTTCATTGTATTTTACAGTGTTTTTTGACAATATTTTGGATAATAAAGCATAGCTTAGATTTGTTTGACGAATTTTAAAATATTCAAAGATAATTTTGATTAATAATGTTTATCTGACAATACAATGAATCAACAAACCCTGCCTGAATATATATTCAAAAACAAACATATTAATCCATGTCTACATTAAATCATTTTAATTTTTATATTGTTTAATACATTAAAAAATGGTGACATATATCACCCTTATCAAAAACAAACATACTAGTCCAAATCACAGTAAAAACTTTGAAACTGAAAAATTAGGTTAAACACTTGAACTTCCACCAGAGAAGTGAGTCCGGATGCTCGGGAGGGGTAAGCACCTCCTGCTTAGCTAGCTGCACCCACCAAGTGTGTGATCAAAATTAAGAGCAAAAGAAATATGGGATTATTAGACTTCAAATATATCTGAAGTAATTCTGGACACAGGACATCATACTTATCAACAATATCGTAATAATATATAATATACTTGTATATTTTATAATTGTATTTTGAAAGCATAAATATCATAGTTCCATGTTCCTTTCACACAATTTTGATTACACACGTGGCGGATGTAGCTAGCTAAACAGGAGGTGCTTACTCTTCCGGAGCACCCGGCCTCACTTCCCTGGTAGAAGTTCACGTGTCTAACCTAACTTGTCGGTTCCAAAGTTTTTACTTTGCTTCTGGATTGTGATTCGGACATGGATTAGTATGTTTGCTTTTGATATATCTATAACTATATGCGCGCTTAACAATGAAGTATTTTGAACATTTTGTACTCGTCCCTTTCATCAGTGAGTTTTACTAAAAACTTAAAGTAATGACGCAATACATAACAAAGTAATTGACATTAATTGTGCAGTTTGACTAAATGATAGTTTATAATTGTTATGATTATTGTGCTAATTTAAGTACTTAAACCTTCTGGAGATGGTGTTCTTAATTTCTTAATTCAAAATGATTCTTTTAATCTGTGGTATGTTTAATAGCCATGTATTTTTTTAATTTCTTTTCGGCAATTCCACATGTGACAAGTGTAGCTAGGTAGACAGGATATATTTAATCTTCCGGTGCACCCGGCAAAACTTCATTTGCGGAAGTTTACGTGAATAGCACAAGTTTTTAAAGTGGGATTGAGATTTGTACATAGACCGGTATGTTTTTGTTTGGCGTTAATTAAATCAACAATTTTTATCTTTATCAATCAAGTTTTTGGTAAAAATCTTAAACAATCAATCGATGAAAAAATATGAAACAAAAATTGGGGATAGCTATTTTGTAATAAAGACAATGTGCAAATACAATGTGCCTTTGTATCCAAAATGATCTTGCATATATTTGACGTCCCATAATTCCATGTTCTTTCATTCTCAGTTTAATTTCACACTTGTCGGGTATAGCTAGCTAAACAGAAGATGCTTATCATTCCGGAACACCCGGTCTCACTTCCATAGTAAAATTACACGCGTTTAACCTTATTTGCAAGTTTCAATTTGTTTTACTTTGCTTTGGGATTGTAATTTGGACTTAGATTAGAATATTTGTTTTAATTGCTATATTCGACTCAACTCAAAGACAAAACAATTAAATTCCATTGAAGAACCAGACAAGAGAAGACATCGAAAAAGTCATGTTTTTAATAATTGATGTTGTAATTATATATTTTTTATTCTTACGTTTTAAAATATTTGTATTTCCACAATTTTGAGCTGTGCGATGATGGTGGAGGGCTTTGTTCCGATGCAACCGTCTTGCACTACAAAATTAAAACGGGTTGAGTATAATTATAAAACTCCAGACTTTGGTTGGATATTAAATTTAATGCAAAATGATTTCCAGTGGCGTTGATGCAGCAATGTTGGAAGCCTCTGACCATCGATTTATTTTATAACTCTAAATTATTTTTTTCTTCATTATATGAAAAAATCTTCAATACTAATAGATATCTTAAAAAACTTATAATGAAGTTGTTTTAATTCTTATAAATAAATAATTTAAAGGTTTTGACCAATATATCTTTGTGGAACATTCTGAGTAATCAAAAACAAACATACTAATCCATGTCCGAATCACAATCCAGAAGCAAAGTAAAAATTTTGGAACTGATAAGTTTGGTTAGACACGTGAAGTGAGGCCGGGTGCTTAGGAAGGGTAAGCACCTCCTGTTTAGCTAGCTACACCAGCCACGTGTGTAATCAAAATTATGTGGAAGGAAAATGGAACTATGACACGTCAAATATATCCAGTAACTAATTTTTCCTGAAGAAAAAAAAATCACGTTGTGTATTTACAGTCTTAATGTTGCATTAAGTGATCGTTTACTCATCTATTATGTAAAATCGCCTTTTTCTAATTTTAATTTTGCATTTTTACAGAATTGTTTATTTTATATTAATTTAAAGTAAAGCATTTCTATAATCAAATTAATACAATTTGTATTTCATTGATACAATTCAGTTGTAATAGATACTTCTTTTAATTCTAACAAAAATAATTCTCCTTGAGCTATAACAATAATAACAATCGTTTATCCAATCAAAATTCAAGTATCTTTTATTTAACACATTAAAGAAGAAAAACGTATGTATTATAAGTCATGTCTATGATATATTTAGTGAGACCAAAGGGACCCACGTGTCTTGTTTCTCACATTATCTGTTTAATAACATATGTTTTCTTGACAGTTCTTACTAGTAAGATCCTAAAAAACCGAGACGGCGACAATTAGTGTATAAGGCATAGGAAAAACAAAGATACCTGCCCACTGATAATGTAACAGCCTTGTTATATTCCTGTATATCTACACATGTACCTTGAATGAAAAACTATATTCTATATCAAAGCAATTCATTGAAATTGTATGTATACCATGTTGCTTCTTTGAAACCTTATGTATGGTATACAATGTTGCTTCTTTGAACAGTGTGTATATAATGTTGCATCGGGTTTAGCTTGTGATCTTTTTTGTTATTTCATCCTTTTGAACAGACTAAGTGATTAACTTCTATTGATCTAATCCCTAAAACAAATGTTCTATGTACTTGATTGGTAGACTTTACATGCGTCCCGCTTTCTGGGTTTTTTTTTAAGTTTTTCTAATTAAAATACATTGCTGAATTTATGTTTCATATTTTCTATTTTAAAGTAGAAAATATTTCAAAATCTTCTACATAATATACTATTTTGTTATATGCTACTTGCTTGCATTATATTTCGTATAACAAGTGCTTGTGTTTTTTTCTATAATTTTACTAACGGAAAACATATTCATATGTCCTTTGTTTTTCTGTTCGATTTGTGTTCTGTGTTATTTGTGACTATGGTTATCGATTTGTACTCGTAATTCATGTGCAAAGATCGTTTTAACGTCAATTATTAAGTTATTACGACTTTCTCTTAGTTCTTTTCCATCTAATTTGGTTTTACACGTGACGGGTATAGCTAGCCAGACGTAATCCAGCCGGAGCACCCGGTCTCGCTGATCTGTTGAAAGATCATCTGTTTAACTTTTTCCATTTTTTAAAAGTTTTTACTTTGCTTTTGAGATTGTGATTTTTGCATGGATCGGTAGTTTGTTTTTTGTTTTTGTTTTCATAATACTTATTTGGCGGAAATTCACTTGTTTAACAAAATTTGCTAGTTTTCAAAGTTTTTACTTTGCCTTTGAGATTTGTGATTTTTGCATAGGCAGGTATGTTTGCTCTTGATTTGTGATTTAATAATACTTTATTGATATGTCATCACTATGCCGGATTATTGTTTCATTGTTTAATGAAGTAATGGTTAATTTTAATAATTTCTGTGCATGTTTACAAACATAAGTACAGTTGAAAACAATAAAGAACACATCTCAACAGTGAACACGCACAAAAAATCTGATTACTAGATATCTACATTTGACCAAACTAAAATAAACGTTATTTCTAAAGTCAGGGCTATTAAATGTAACTAAGATAAACATAGATTTGTATGCTTGTTTTTGATGGATTAGTAATATTCAAACAGCAGAATTCTTTTTACAGCTGTAATTTAAGAAATAAAACAAAATATGTTTTAAGTCAAAGATTTGCTTGTCTTTGAAATTAATTGAAAGATTCAGATGGTACTGAATCATCCGTATATTTGTGTGAAGTCGATTACATGTCTCAATAAATAAAATCCTTTAGCATATTTATAACACTATCAAAAGCTTTATAGGCTTGGCTCTGCGTCCATGGATATTTTCCTCTTTGTAAACACAGTGGTTCTTCGAATAGACCAATCATCCTTATATTTTTGTAAGGTCGATTACGTGTGTCAATAAACTAAATCCTTTACCATATATATAACACTATCAAAAGCCTTTATAAGCTTGACTCTGCATCCATGGATATTTTCAACTTTGTAAACACAACATAAGTTGTCCTTTGAATAGGCTATTATCTGTACATATAAGATTAAAAAGATTTATGAAAAGCTTAATTGTAATATTCAGGATTTTCATCAAAGACAAATTGAGATATTTTAATTAAAGATATTTAACAGTAGAAACGTATTAAAAGGGATGAATGATCAGATGTCTGAACATGGTATTTCATGTCCAAAAACAAGTGCATAAAGGTGACATATATTTTGTAAAACACGCAGTGATACTGCATTCAGCCCTCAAAAAGTTTTATGGCCGTCATCACAATATTGTTGACAAGTATGATGATTACCCTGGATATATTTCAAGTCCTATAGTTCCATGTTCCTTCCTTTCTTTATTTCAATTTTACACGTGACGAGTGTAGCTAACTAAAAACGGCGTTTCCAGAACACCTGGCCTCTATTCACGTTTTTGAATTAATTTGCCTGTTTCAACGTTTTTTTCTTTTCGATTGTGATTTGGATGTGGATTAGCATAATTGTTTTTGATATAATATAGAGAAAAAAGAACTATCTTTGCAGTAACCAATACAACTAAGAGCGCAACACAATACAAACAAAGGACATAGAACCCCGAACAAGACAACGAGGATTACATATTGAGACCACTGATTACAAACTCAACGGACTTAGTAATGTCGTTACTTCTATACACTTAGCTCATGTATCTGGCTAGACAGATGTTTACCTTTCCAGATTATCTGGTCTCACTTCACTAGTGGAAGCCCGTTTGTTAAATTCAGTTTGACAGATTTCAAAATTTTACTTTGCATTTGGGACTATTTTTGAAAATGAAGGAATATGATTTTGTTTGATTATCAGAAATTGTGAAATTGAAATTGAGAATAAAAGGAACATGAAACTATGGGCTGTCAAATGTATCGGGGGTAATGTTTAATATAGGTAAGCAACTTTGATATGTCTGTTTGACCTTTAATTTAAATATTTATCATGGGCGACTGCAATTATATAATAGGAATCATACGGGTTTATTTTGTGTACATAATGAGAACACTAATCACTTATCGTGAATCGCTTATCTTGTGTATGCGAATCGTACTACTACCTATGTATAAGATGGACTCTTCTAAATGAATATTCCTAATAGAAGCTCAAACGGACAGGTCAATGTTGTTTGCATATACAGAGACATCATGCTTGTCAATATTGTGATGACGGCCTTGTAATTAGGCATTCAAAATTTATAATGACATATGCGTTTCCAACACATAATCACAAAACGTTTTACTTGCGCCTTTGTAGATAACCAAATCTATTTTTTTTCATTAAATACTTTGCAGCAAGATCAAGATGATTTTTTGTACATGTAATTCAATAAGATGGAACACAAATTTAAGTGTTGAATTTCTTTTATTTATAATAAACAATTATTAGTTCAACGTTTTGAACGTCTCTCGTACGTTTTTCAAATTGTACAAGTGAAAAATCACTAATAACTAAATCAATAATTAAAACATATTATAACAAGACAAATGCATTATAAATTATTTTACAAAATACAAAATATTGAATCACAAGTTTTGACTTGCTACATACATTTTAATAGCGTTATTTACAGTAAATAGCATTGATAAAAGTGAAAAATAGATAAATAGCAACTCATATTCCTAAAGAATTATAAAAACGAAGAACTTTCTTTCGTCTTTCTTAAAATGAAATTTCATTCTCCTGTGAAACCAGAGATGACAAGTTTTTTGTTCTAAAATTGGCCAATGAAACTTTCTGGTCAGAACCTTCAAATTTAAATTATTTAAACTCATGCATTAAAAGCTGCAAGTGTTCATGATTGGTAAATATTTGGCAATACATGTAGTTATAGCAATCAGCAGCATGACGACAAAACGAACGGAAAAATTAAAGACAAATGATGAATAAATAAAAGAAACTGATAGCAACATTACCGGCTGTGAATCATCGCTATTAAGGCAACTGACTATTAAACTGCCTACATTGGATGTTAAGTGGACATAAAAGGAAAAGTATGTCCATTAGTAAGGTTGGGCATAACCATTGATCTAATGTCACAATCAGTGTTCTAATTTACTATATTATACAAGTTTAAATTTACAGCACTGGACAACCGATTCGGAAAGCAATTCTTCATCAGTTGTGCTTAGACAAACAATGTAAAACCAAAATTCATTAAAGAAATTAAAAAAGAACCAAAGATCATAATATATTGAGCCAAATTTAGCTAAGGCAGTACTTTTCATGAGGGATTTTACCTTGGATTTTTAGAATTTTCATATTTTGACCAGCAGCAAAATTAGACAATAGTATATACTACGAAAAATAAGTACAAATAATATTAAGCGATAGATATCATGAGCAACACAGAAATGAAATATTAGCACCCAAATGCATTTGAGTGATTCACCAGTCTTATGTTGATACAGAATTTACATAAATGAACACATGCATTATTTTAACTATGGAAACATATGTCAAAAATTACAATGGTTGTCGCAAGTCAGGAATTTGACGACTAACATTATGTCCATCGACTTTCAAATCCAGACTGCTTATTATCACAGATAAATTAAATATACACATATTTACATTTATATTACAAATATTTACAAATTAGGCAATAACATAAAACGCGTGCGATTACCTTTTGCTGGTCTCGATAGATTTTTAGAAATGTGTCCGAAATTAAATTTAATGTGGATCATACCCATTCCTCACAGAAAAAGACTGATTTGATGAAAGATCAAATAATTTACTTATGCCTCACAGAAAAAAGACTAATTTGATAAAAGATCAAATAATGTACTTAAGACAAAAAGATATAAGAAAATAAATTCTCTTTCCATTTTCCTTTGTCCTTTGTCTTTTGATTTGAAAAATTCAAATTACACGTATCACGTCAATGTCATTCAACCGGATTTATAAATCCTCATGCTGCCTTTTAAGTTTTCATAATTATTCAGCTGTTGAAACCAAAGTTTTAGATTCTTCCTACTTAGCCACTCTATATTCTAGATGTCGGTGATGTCGAATTTTTCCTGCAATAAACAAATGTAAGAATAAAATTGTCTATGAATAATTAAGGTATAGAAAGAAAATTGTGTAACTTAGCAATACATGGCAACATCCAATTCATGAAAAACGTGAAAGAAACAGGAAAACAAGATAAAAAGACAAACACACTCCAGGATCACGGATTATAAAGAACAAATTAAAATTGAAACAATACACTTGGCCACAGCCAACCCAACCAAGAATTAGGATCAATAGACGTCAATAATTAACAGTCATAAAGACAAAACAAAGTATATTACATAATATACTGGTCAGTCCTTATTTTACAGCACTAGACGGTCGTTTCGGATACAATTCCTCGATGATCAGTAGTGCTTGAACCAAAATTATGAAACTTTTTTCAAAGATGTTGAAAAGAAACCCAAAGGTCCAAAATAGATTTTACCAAAATCAGCTAAGGAAATACTTTGTATGAGGGAGTATACCTTAATTTTTGAGGAATTTCAAAATTTTAACTAGCAGCAAATTTAAATAATAGTATATTTCTGTCAATAATACACAATTATTGCCTACTGAGTTTGTGATATCCTTGGGGCACCAGCCACCAATAGAGATACCGCCTCAGGGGTTTAAATTACATCTTTACCAGTTTTAATTTTACAGCACTAGACGGTTGTTTCAGAATACAATTCCTCATCAGAAGTGCTTGAACCAAAATTATGAAACCAAAACTTTTATCCAATCAATTTATCACTAAACACATTTAAAACTCTGACTTCAAAAATGGTGGCGACATATCCAATTTTACCGAGCATGTTTTCAACTACAAAGTACTGTTTATATTTTCAATATTCTATTTCGATTTGACCTTCACTTATTTATCATCAAACAACTTACTTTTCTTTCTTCTTATTCCTTCGTTTACTTTTGTTGTATTTTCTACCATCTGTTTTATTTATTTTATTTCTTCTTCTACATTTCTTGCCCTTTTTTCCTTTTCTTTTCTTACATTTTCTTTTACCTCTTTTATTCCAATTCTAAAAACAAATTTAAAAAATAGAATACTAATAACCTAAACAGTAACAGTATGCTTTTTATCAAATTTAAATACTGTAAACCGTGTTTTTTTAGCGACAGTTTTATTTTAGCGCTATTGACGATAAGACTGTCAGCGCTAAAATAAAACTGTCGCTAAAATTACAGAAATAATTACTGTACAGCGCTTTGGTATGGACGCACGTTAGATGGTTATATAGTCAGTTTTTGTCAAATACTATTTGTTCTGAATGACAATGGTGTAAAAAAAAAAAAACGCTTCCATCTATATACTATTCTCACATATGATGAGTAATTAGGGATTAATGACCCAGTAGACTGACCTCCGACAAGCGGATTAAAGGATAAATTAGAATAGATGTTATTTCCGGCCATTGTATGTGATACTTACAATGTGACAAGTCTCTTTTTAGGTAATCAATTTTAATTTCACAGAAGCGTACTATTAACAATTAATGTCAACAAATTAGACCCGTTATGCGGGAATTGTGTAAAGGCAAGAAAATAAGATAATATAAAGAGGTATTATACGACTCAGTCTGAAACTGATTACGCTAAAATTAAACTGCGCTAATATGTTTACCATTCGTCAATCGCTAAAATAAGTATGCGCCAATATAAAGCGGTTTACAGTATTCAAATTCTTAATTCACTGGTACAAATAAACCATATTCGGTGAAAAATGGCTTTTATGACCATCATTACAATATTGTTGATACGTATAATGTCTCTGTATCCAAATTTAGAAGCGCGTGGCCTAGGGGTTAAGGCGTTGGACTCATGATTCGAAGGTCGTGGGTTCGATCCCTGGACCAGGCGATGTGTTGTGTCCTTGAGCAAGACACTTAATTTCACGTTGTTCCAGTTCACTCAGCTGAAAAATAAATGAGTACCAGCAAAATGCTGGGGGTTAACCCTGCGATGGACCGGCGTCCCATTCAGGGGAGAGTCTTGTACTCTCAGTCGCTTAACGCCACCGAAACCGGGATAAGCTCCGGCCTGATGGGCCTAATGGCTCGGGACAGACTAACTTAACTTAATCCAAATTTACCCTGAATGTATTTGACGTCCCATTTCATTCCAAATTTTTATTACACACATGGAGGGTCAAGTTAGCTGAACAGGAGGTGCCTACCTTTCCGGAGCACCCGGCCTTACTTTCTTTTGTTGAAGTTCACGTGTTTAGTCTTTTTTGCCAGCTTCAGAGTTTATATTTTGCTTTGGGATTGTGATATGGACATGGTTTGGCATGTTTGTTTTATTATTATCGCGTTATATAATTCAGGGTTTTATTGTTGCCTACTAATTGTAGATATAGAAATCAGCTGACGAAACCTCGAGATTTAGCTAACAAGGGACGTAGTTTCAGCTACTGATTCGATATTAATTCATTAGCTTGATGTCAAACTTTGACATGACTATAATGAATCTGTAAAGTGAAATTTATTGCTAAATAATTACATATTATACCAGTTTTAACCTTACAGCACCAGACGGCCGTTTCGAAATACAATTCCTCATCAGTAGTGCTTGGACCAAAATTATGAAACCAAAATTATTTTGAAAATGTTGAAAAGCTACCCAAATATATTTTACCAAATTAAACTAAGGAAATACTTTGCATGAGGGAGTATACCTTAGTTTTGAGAAATTTCAAATTTTAACTTGCAGGAAATTTAGACAATTATAGTATATTTCTGACAATAATACGAAATTATTGCGTACTGAGTTTGTGATATCCTCGGGGCACCAGCCACCAGCAGAGATATCGGCTCAGGGGTTTAAATTACATATTACACCAGTTCTAATTTTACAGCAATAGACGGCCGTTTTAAAATATAATTCATTGTCGGTAGTGTTTGGACTAAAATTGTGAAATCAATACTTTTTCAAGAGATGGAAATATCCAATGGACCAAAGACCAAAATATTTTTAAATAAACTTACCTAAGGGGATAAATACGTTGCGTAAGGAAGTATATCTTAGGTTTTTTTAGGATTTTCAGGTGTTAAAATAGCAACAAATTTAAACAAACAATAGTACGTAACAATATCCTTTTAAATGATTAGATTTACATCGACAAAAAGACGTTTCAAATTTGAAAGTCACGAACTTCTCTCGATAAAAGTACATGACGCCGCCGTAATGATGGTGGCCTCTTTTTTGTAGGGATGGGAATACATTTTATCTTGTGTAATCAATGTGCTTATATTTAATCATGTTTCTTTCTCTCTTATCACTTGCATTTGTGTTTGAATCTGTTTTAACATCTGCAACTGGTGTTATTTTTTTATAAAAGGAGAACATCAAATGAAGATGAATTGCCGTGACTAAACATTGTGTTGATTAGCTAAAATAATTAAGATCAGACCCACCATGATGAAACAGATTCACCTGGTATGCGTTATGTAATTAACTTTAAATAAAATAATTTACTAAAAATATTCATAAAATAAAATAACAAATTACGCTTAAGTTTGAAAACAAACAAAAATATTTAATAAAATAAAAATAAAAAATCCTTGAATTACTCTAATTTTTAAAATAAAGAACAAAACAATGTTGTTTATTTTGTTTTAATTCAGCATCTCTTTTAACATATAGATATGCATGGTGCCACCAAAATATCTAATAATTTAATAAAATAATTAAAAAGACATTGAATTACGCCTTTAAATTACGTTTTTTCCTGAAAATGTTTATTTTTCATTAAATATTTTTTTTGAAACATTAGGATATGCATGATGCAAATTACCAAAAATATATTAAATGAAATAAAGTAAAAGTCTTTAATTACGCTAAAATCAAATGTATGTTGTTTATGTTGTTTTTGTTTTAATATTGTTGAAAAATCAATATATATATATGTGTGTGTGTGTGTGTGTGTGTGTGTGTGTGTGTGTGTGTGATGCAAATAGTAAATGAAATAACTAGGAATAAACGTGTACGCAAAATACCTTAAATTAAAGCGAATTGCGTATTATATTTATCTGATCTGAAGAACAGCTTACAAAAAACTAACAACACCGTTCACGTAAGAGAAAAGATATACATAAATGTTTTGATATCATTAGAGGCGTTTTTGCTGCAATGAGGTGGTCCATTATTATCAGCATATGTAACAAAAAGACGCTAGAATTAATTGGAACATCTTCAACGGTCACATGATCTATCGTCTCTAAATAGATTATAATTGTTTTTATCAGCCAATTACACAGGTATAGGCAAACAACATTGACCTGCCCGCTTTACCATTGATTTAATGCATTATGGACGAGTGAATTTAAGAATAGGGATCACGCGTGTAAACTTCGTCTATATGATATGATCACTCATCATGGGCAATGTGTATATGTATTAACTGCGAATCTCAACACTACCCCTGTATTAGGTGGACCCTCCTATATGAATATTCCTAATTAAAGGTCAAACGAACAGATCAATGTTGTTTACCTATAAAATGTGCGTATTTACAAGCAGTTACTTTAACATGGACCAGTATGTTTGTTTTTGATTGATAATGGTATTTATGTATACAAATTGGAAAAGTCAAGATTATTGATGTGCAAAGTTAAAGATGACAGAAACACTAATGGTTCATCATATAAAATGTATGCGCTCGTCTTTCTTAGTACCCATATCTATTCTAAAAATGAAAAAAAATGTGAGGAAAAGCCACATCGTTCTCTATCGTTGGACAATTGCTTCCGGCTATTTACCCATCCAAGGTTCTTTGTATCCAAAATTTGACGTTCCATAGTTCCATGTGCTTTTTATTCCCAATTTTAATCACACACGTGGCCGGTGTTGCTAGCCAAACAGCAGGTGCTTACCCTTCCGAAGCTCATGGGCTCGATTCAATGGTGTAAGTTTACGTGTTTAATTTATTTGCAAGCTTCAAAGTTTTGTTTTGGGATTGTGGTTTGGACATAGATTGATCTGTTTGTTTTTAATTGTTAACAAAATCCCTTCTCTTTGTTTTGACGAAAATATTTTGTAAAAATAATGGACAAAAATTAAAATGAAATAAAATCATTGTTCAAAATACAATCCTAAAGTACATACTTTGAAAACTGACAAATTAAGTTTAACAGTCGAACTGCCTCCATGGAACTGAGACAAGGTGTTTCGGAAGGGTAAGTCCCTCCTGTTTATTTAGCTACCACCGACACGTTAAAACGTAATCTTAACATTAATTTTGAGAGCTGCAATTATATCCCTTGAAAAGAATTTTGGTGAACATTCCTGTTATCGTACGAAATTTTTAATCTATTATCGATTGATTTCAGTTTTAAACTTGAAATGCAACCTGTATTGTTTTCAGTGCCAGTGAAAATGGTGTTGCACGACCCCTAATTGTCTTTTAACTTATAAAATATGAAAGACGGTTGGGGACCTGATCTGAAAAATTTAGGTGGCGTAATGGTATTTAACAACTCTATCAAGATTCTTTGAGTTATATCGTAGGATTTGTCGGAGATTGAATTTGGAATTGTCCGAAGAAAGGCACTGATCTCGCTAGAATCTGTTGAACCACTAACAGATCTAAGAGGTTGGAGGCGTTGTGACCCGTGAGTCGATATTTTCTCTTAGTTGATTGAAAAATATTTTTATTTTAGACTTAATGTAGCGCAAGATTATACAATTACCATATTTCAAAACAATGATGACTTGACACAACTCTTAGAAAAATAAATGGCAAACATGTATGTATGATGTTCGATGACAATACATACAATCACAAAATGCTTACTGTACAATTGTCTATACGTCGAAAAACAACTTTAACAAATTTCGGAGACTAAACTACTCAAAATTGTTTGTATACACACGAATTTATAATCTGACCACTTTTCTACCATATTTCTGACACGTTTTGAATGTCCTGATATTTATTTCCTGGCGATTCGAGAATGGCGAACATTGTACATGTCTATCAAACACTTCCGGGTAATCGATTATTAAGAAATGAGTCATTCTAATAAATCTAAAAGCAGATTTCAAAGAAGCTTGTCATTGTCTGACTAAGATCCTAGTTTTATTTTGATTTTACAAAACATAAAAGGATGAGACAAAGTTATATCATTTTGAAATACTAACTTCAAAGGCTTTTCATCATGACATATAGATCATATAGGATATAATGTATTCACTTTCAAATGATTCATTACTTCACCACTAAAATGATATATTAAAAGCTGCAGCTGTATTTGACATAGTTAGCAAAAGGTAACTAAATCAAGGATGTCACCAAAACAAACAAAATAAACTAGAAAAACTGTGAGCCACAAGCTCACAAAAATACCCCTCGCTCCCCCCCCCCCACATAAAAAAATCCATAGGATCAAATTTTCAAATAGGAGGTGCACATCTATATTTTATCACAAAGATTGTGTGACAGTTTCATGAAAATCCATTGAAGGGTTTAGGAGGAGTTGCGGATAAGAGATAGGTACCCTTAGGTGTAACGGAAGGACGGACGGACACCCCTGTCACTATATACCCCCCACTTTTTAAGCGGGGGGGAGGTATAAAAAGAAAGGGCATCGCAATTAACTCGTATTAAAACACAATATTTTTGGAAAGACACCAGAGTATTTTAGTAGCAATGATTTCATTTTGACAGCGGTTTTTAATGTTTCTGAAAAGGAAAATAACATTGCAATCTATATTAATTTCCGAGATTATTTAAAATAGACTTTTGAAATCATTCATAATGAGACTAATTATAATCAATATTGAATATGAATTTTTATATAAATCTTTAAGGTTTTTAGTGATGGCACATATGATATGACAGTGACTACTCCATACTATGGACAGGTGACTTGGTAACAACATATTTTGAAAAAAAGTATCCGTATCTGCCTACAGTCAACATAACCAAAAAACGAGAAATGAGAAAACGTCTCTCTATAACATAACCAATAACAAATATAACATTTCTGACTATGTACAGACAAGGGACATGACAACAAAAACTTTCTATTGGCGTGGTAAACGTAAACACATATAAAAACCTTCATTTGATACCCTTCCGGAGCACACGCTCTTATATCCCTACAGGTCCACGTGTTTAACATGATGTGTCAGTTTTCAAAAGTACGACGTTGTATATGAAGCTGACATTGATAGGAATCTTTGTGTTTGATGCTTTCAATTATACGCTATGCTGAGAAGAAGTAAACCTAAATTGCGTCTTTATATTTATTTCCATAATAATATGAAGAAGTAAATGCCTTTTGAAATCATTTAAAAGACTACACCATGAATATTAACTTCAAAGGCTTTTGGATTTGACAGACAGATGATATATATGATATAATGAATTCACAACCACAATTTATTAGTCTACAGAATAATTGTGTTCTACTAACCTAAAGTTATTAGAAGACAATAAAAATGACAGTTAAATAACCCCGAGAAACCATTGAGACAATACAACAAAACAGTAAACATGGTAAACATGTATTCAGACCGTTGATGAAACACCGCTTTAATTTCACACGTGGCAGGTGTAAGTAGCTAAACATTTGGTGCTTACCCTTCCGGTGCACCTGGTCTCACTTTCTTGGCTGAAGTTTAAGTATTTTTGTTTGAATTTGGATTGTGATTGAACATGGAATGGTATACTGCATTTGATATTAGCGTGCAAGCTTTTTTAATATAGAAACTTGAAATCGAAAAACATGTACAGCATTTGGCAAAGGAAAAAATATGCGACATCAAACATAATATAATACAAGTAATTTGTTATGCAGCTTAACAAGACCAGGCAAAAGAAGAGAACACAAACCCATATTAAACTATTGATGATTATAAAACGTCCTCCTTTGGACAGAAAGTTGTAATTACAGTTCAGTTAGAGAGCCCTGACCCATCCAATTATTTTAGAACTAGAATTTGTTTACTACGTCCGAAATCGGAGGTTTACAATCGGTTGTCCCTGTATGTTGTTGTCTATTTGGTCTTCTCTTGTTGTTAATTGTTGTCTTGTCTTGCATTGTGTCATATTCTTGGTTAAATTGATTGTTGGAATAAACATATTATTCTTAGTTGCAATTTCTTTTCTTCCCTCATCATTCTCATCAAAAATTTTGAATTTTTTAATAATGCTGGTAGTTTTAGATTTTGATTGCGTTTGTGGTAAAGGGAACCTTTATTTGCATCTTTATAATTTGTAACAAATCATTAAAACATGAAACAACCTGCAATAATCTTTGAATATTAACTTCAAAGGCTTTTTATCGTGACAGATATATAATATATATGCAATATTAATTATTTATTACTCTACAAAGTCTGTCTGATCCATTAACCTCAATGTCTGTTCTCAATAGATTTTTCATGGAAAAATTAATTTACTTATTAGATATGGCTCTGGTGCATCATGTTCAGAGCCTTTTCTTTTTATTGTGGCTTCAACGGCAATGGATGTTTGATATCGTTTTCGCAAAATTACACGTTGATTTTATGATTCTGTTTGAATTGTGTCATTTATGAATAGTTTCCTACGTTAAACATACACGATTCACAAAATTTACGTGCAATTTTCCTTTTCGATTAAAAGTTATAATAATTCAGGGATGTTACTGTTTAAATTTATATTCTATTTTACACCAAAGTAAAGTATTCAACAGTGAATGTTGTCTTCATAAACCTTTTCCATGTAAAAACAGCAATAATCTCAATCAAAGATACTTACCCAAATTCTGAAGCGATGGGAATTTGAAAGCAGAAACGGTACCAAATGTCCGTTGCCGTTGCGGATACAATACAGTGCTTTCTATCTAAAATATTATTTTACTTTATTTGTTTGATTTTAATTGTTTTATGTGACATTGAAGTAAACCTTTATTGCAGTTAATTTTAATTGCCCCCAAAACATTAAAACGTACATGTATGAGGACTGTCATCAGTATTTGACGTCCTTGAAAAATAAATTCAATAATGAGATGGTTTATTTAGACTGTTCTCTTGTTACTTTGCATTGGTTCACCCTTTTGCCAAGTTCGTGTTGTTCATAGCAAATAGCTATATATCACTGCGCCAAATGTAACTTTGCGAAAGGTATAAAAACAGAAAAAGGACATTTGCGTCTGATAAACATGCACCCGATAATTGTTAACGCAGCCCAAAATACAAAACGATACAAATAAAAAAACAACTAACAAAAAAAGACAATACAAACGCATGTTAGGTCCACAAATATTAAAATTCCCAACAGCAGTTGGACGGGGACTTCAGTATATAAACAGTGCCAAGGTTACTTTTTAGGGCCAAACCATTACACTTATTTTGCAACCAGATGTCCATAAATAGACACATTTAAATCTTATTGTACCAAACAATGCACCAACAGCCCTTGCATGTATCTTTTTTACATAGACGGACTTGACGTAACTGTTAATTTCGACTGTTTTATGTTACAGCAAAGTAAACCTTAATTGCACTTTAATAATTTTTATTTCCATAATAAGTAGAACATAAAGTTATGAGAAATTGTCATCAACATTTTACTTCCTTGACAATGGAATGTACTCATCAAGATGCAAATACGTATGTAGATTACACGGACAGCAACATAGAAAAACAGAACGTTATTCACTGTAAAGGAACTTCAGAACATGTACCTCCCTGGCTCAAAATATACTATACTAGCATAATAAAGTCTACTATAATAAATGCAGCGATATCCTTTTGAGAATCTCAATATTTTTTTTGTAGGTTTACATTTGGCTTTAGCTAATACATTCGGGAAAAACGCAACAATGACCAGCAAAATAAAACAAGACAAATACACGTTTATCATGTTATAATTGATTCTATAACTACTCATTACTTTTGATATTTCGTATTGTCAACAAAGTTGCAAAAGCTTGCAACATTCAAGCACAAACAAAGATTCATGCTCGAATCGCTAACATAGAGCAAGGTAAAAACTTTGAAAAATCGTAAATGTAATAAAAACAAATGAACTTCTACCAGGAAAGTGAGACCGGTTACCTCGACTGTTTAGCTAATTATAACCACCAGGTGAGAAATCAAAATTGAAAATGAAAGAAACATGGAACTACTTGACGTCAAATATATTCAGGACAATCCTGGACACACAGATATCAAACTTATCAACTTATCTACTGGAATGACGGCCATAAAACTTTAAAGGGCCCTAGTAAGCCTAGGCTTGCAATACCCATGGGTCAACAATTAAATTTGCAAGCTTGCTTGTATGTTTAAAGTTCCAGTAGTGAAAACATACTCTACCATAGAGTATTAATTTGGAAACAAATATGCCATAAGCAGGAGAAGCGGGTATATTGCTACACAGAAAAGAAAAGTTGACAATACAAAAATTGAAGTAATCACGTTTGTCATATAGTTTCATATGTAACCTTTCGTGGACGTCATAATTAAGATATGTCTAAATATGATGCAGAGACTGAGTAATCAGTCGTATATTTTATTCCAAACTCACTAGAACAGATGACATAAGAAATGCGACTACCACTATAGTCTTTAAACAATAAAAAACAAACATACTAGTACATGTCCATATTCAAATCAAAATTTAAAAAAAAACGGTAAATACTTCCACCAGGGAAGAAGTGAAACCATGTGCTTCGGAAGGGTAACACCTCCTGTTTATATAACTACACTAGCCATCTGTGTAAAATCAAATTTAAGAGTGAAAGAAACAAGAAAATATGGGACTCAAAATATGTTCAAGATAATTTAAGATACAGAGAGGCTTGATGATCACAATATTGCTGATAAGACAAGTATCAACAATATTGTGATCACGATAGCCATAAAACTTTTTAGAAGGCTTGCAATATCCCAATACAGATTATGTTTTGTTGTTGCTTTGAATAAAAAACAAACCTACGAATCCATGTCCGAATAACAATTCAGAAGCAAAGTAAAAACGTTTGAACTGACAAGTCAGGTTATAAAATTCTTGATACTGTATTTTGTTCCGAATTCACTTCTTGTTATTCTGAATAGTATTCTCACACTATTTTGAAATTTATTTTGACAACTAATGCGTATTTTATTATTCATCAATTATGATACAAAAAAGCGTTGACATTTCATTCTGAAACAGACCCATTTCACAATCATGTCTAAGATATTTTTAACATAGTTCTGACTAATTTTGGTACTTTAAATAATTTTGACTACAAGATTTGAATAAAATGTTATTCTGACAATAAAGCGTTAAATTCCTGAATATTTAAACCTGAAACTATCAAAAATATCTACATATGAATTGTACTGTATTAAGTAAAGGAAAATTTAAGTTACAAATAGGGAATGATTGTGAAACAGTGTCCTATATATTTTAATATTTACATACATAAATCTTACTATATTCTGAAGATGCAAATATGTAAATTTGTAAATTACATCATCAGGTGTTTTAATCTATGATAATAAGCATTCTTCTTCAAGGGATTTCGGTACATTTATTATACCTATTTAAATACGCTATTTATGAGGGCTGTCAGTCTAAATATTTATATACATGAACCTTACCTTAAATCTTTTCTCCCATTTGTTTTGCCATCTGGCAGCTAAACAATTATCAAGGAACAAAAATCTACTCGTTACAATGTCTTCATAGCCTATTAAGAGATATTCCCTCTTCCTTGATAATTTTGGACAAACACAGGTAGAATTAGTCCATATTTCTATATCTGTATTTTCTGCTAAAGGAACTCTGCCAGATTTTAAAACTTTTATAACTGTTACTATTGTTACTGTATTTACAGAATTCACAGTTTTTTGTCTTTTTATCTTTCCTCGTATGGCTACAATAAAATATAAAAGAACATTAAAGATCATTGACAAAATTTACCGCATGGCTACAATAACACAGAATAGACATTACAAATTTCCATTTTCCTTTTTCCATTTCCAAGGTTTAAAGTCTGAATTCATTTGCTCTAGTTCGTTGTACATTTAACTTCGTCCTATACAAGCAACCAGTATATGCGTATGCCAATTTATTTCATTTTCATCTCCAAGGTTTGAACTTCAGTCGCCCCATCGGGTTGTACATTTCACATGGCTCTGTACAAGATTTGATAACGTCTTCTGGTTTTGATGCTGTACGACAAACGTCATGACAATTGTTCTATTGTCAACTTTTCTAGGCAGCAATATATCTGCTTCTCTTGTATATGGTATATATATATTTGTTTCCCAATTAATAAACTATGTTAGAGCTTGTTTTTACGACACGAACATAAAACAACGAAGCAAGCTGCTTATAAATAAATCATTGACGCAAGGATATTGCAAGCAAAGGCTTATCAAGGCCCTGAAAAGTTTTATGACTGTCAATCACAATATTGTTGATAAGTATAATAAATATGTATAGTTCCATGTTCCCTCATTCCCAATTTTTGGTTACACGGGAAGTGCTTATCCCTCCGGAGCAGCCGGGTTCAATTCCCTGGTGGAAGTTCACGTGTTTAACAAAATTTGCTAGAGTCAAAATTTTTACTTTGCTTTTTGATTGTGGTTTGAACATGGATTGGTATGGGTTTTTTTAATTTATTTAATCTCTGAGAAGTAACAAAGCAAATCCTCAGTTCACTTCACATAACTTACACCTGTTTTCACGATATTATGGGTATTAACCATTCTGCAGCAGTGAAGTAAATCAAAACAGTAATGTCTCGAAGTCAAACAAAGGTTAATGTATATATATGCCATATATTAATAAGTAGAAAAACGAAATAAATTAAATTTTGGAGTTTGATTTGAACTGTAACATATTATAATTATATACTTAGTATATACAATGTAATGTATTTAGTTTAAATAGAAAAAAAACTACATTAATTTTCTTTTCTAACAAAAATTCGTTTGATTAATGAGAAAAAATAAAAGACGTGAAAAACAAAACTCATGACCAAATACATTAAAAACTGAAAAGAGCAACAACCTTTCCTGTGATGTAACCTCAATAAAACACTAACAATAAAAAAGAACGACCTAACCCTATATTGTTAACAGTGAAATTAATTCTGTTATAATTTAAACAAAAAGTCCTATCTTGTTACGCTACTAAACACAGGTGTAACAATCTAACGATTTGACAATTTCTGTCTCTCACGACACGCGTATTATTTAAGGTGAGTTAATCATAGGGCTTTAGCTAAAGTAAATAGTTTGTCTTTATATTGGAATCCTCTGTGCGAGGTTCCTGAAGCAGAATAAGTCAATCATATCTGAAAGATCACCAACCCGCCTTTTCGTGCCTTTGATGTACGATGCCGTGCGTTTAGCACTTTATGTTAAGTAACTTTCAATTATTCTAACTCTCTCACGTTCCAGTGTTAAGTTGATCCATTTAAACTTTGCGTGTTCTGGATAAATTCTTAAAGCACACAGAAACGAATTTTAAATTTTGTATTTAAAAATAGTAACTATTTAATTCAGAAACCCTAAGCCAAAACATTTTTCATTTTAATTGATGAAATTTATCAAATTTAATAGAGTTTTCGTTCTGCTTATTTAAGATGGGCTTCATATTACATGATTGTTGTTCCGCGGTGGCGGTTACGTCATTATTTTCTTAAAAAGAATTAAAAGTTTTTTTTCTCTTTTATTAAATTTATCGTACTTCTTTCTCTGGTTCATTTTTAATTTACAGGAAAGCGTGGGAGGTCAATTTTTATAAATTTTATTTTATTTCAATAAAAAATAATTAAATACTAATCAATCAGAAGTCAACAGGTACTTACCTATTTCTAAACATGAACATGAAAATATAGCCAAAATCATGCATTAATAGCAACAAATTTTGTAATTAGACATTGATCATTATTCCAAAGTAAAGTAAAAGTTTTGAAACTGACAAATTAGGTAAAACACGTGAACATCCATCAGAGAAGTGAGGCCGGATGCTCCGGAAGGGTAGCACCTCCTGGTTAGCTAGTTACATCCGCCACGTGTGTAATCAAAGTTGAAATTGAAAGAAAGAGCAATAGATTTACGAATTAAAAAAATTAAAGTTAAAAACAAACATAATAATTCATGTTCAAAAAATGCAATAAAAGCAAAGTCAAAACTTCGACAACTGGTAAATTTCGTGAAACAAGTGGACGTCCACAATGATAGTGCGGCCTGATGCTCTGTAAAGGTAAGCACCTCCTGTTTCAAAACCTACATAGATACATACTGTGAAATCAAAATTTGAAACGAAAGGAACATAATGCATAATGCATTATAATTCTTAATGCATTCAATGCCACCATTTGTTCACTCAAATGTTGTCAGTGTAAATGGGTTTGTTGCAAAACTGACGAATTGTTATAGAAATGGGTCTTTGGACATGAAAATACTGTGGCGATAAGCTGGTGGTAAAGTTATCGAGGGACATGGAAAAGAGGTTTTACCCTACATAAATGAAAAGATATATTTGAAAGAAACGGTCACGAACAACGTTTCGGATTAAACTTTTGAATAATTCGATGAATTATTAAACAGCTTATAATTCACTTTATTCATTTTAAATTTGAAAGTACAATCAGATAAAGAATTATTTGATGTAAAAATGATTAAATGTTTGCTGTGAAAACTAAAACCCAAGATGAAAGGAAAATATAAATTATCGGATAAATGAATAGAAATTCAGAAATGAAACGAAATACGAAACAGTGATAAAAAATTAACTGATCAAATGTTGTGACCGTATGACCTTGCAGAATGTAAATGAATTTTAACAAGAAAAATGTAGAAGAAAAAACTTCTTTATGCAACGATTCGATAACAATTTTATTTACTTAAGGACGGTAGGTACATTTGAATTTTATTAACTTAAAAATTCATATTACAGAAGAGTTTCTCAACCTTCATAAGGATATACAGTCAAACCTGTCTATAAAGACCACCCAAGGGAACCAGTAAAGGTGGACTTGATGGGCAGTTGGTCTTTATATACAAGTTCAAATGATATGAATAAAGAACAATTGGGATACAATTCTACTGCTTTTATAAGCAGGTGGCCCTTATATAGAGGTGGCCTTTAAGGCAGATTGGACTGTATATATATATATATATATAGCCCTGTCGAACATTTAACACTAAGCTAACGAATTAAAGCTGAATAGGCAGCTAACCTCGACACCTACTAGCTATATTTCTTGGCAGTTTATCGGTCACTAGCTAACAGTACCTTAATCTCTATGTAGCTTAATCTCTCCTCTCTATTAGCAGAGTGTTAACTATTGGAGCAAAAGCAAGAAAAATAGCAAGTTACGTTTAACGTGTGACCAGCCAGGGTGGTTGGGACGGAGTGGAAATCACCTCCTGAGAGGAACAAGAAACTATGGGACGTTAAATATAAGACATCATACTTAAAATTAAAACAAAATAATATTAAAACTGGTATATTATGTAACTTAGCAACAATATTTTGATGACCGCCATAAAACTTGCCGTTAAGATTGCAATATCCCTTAGTAAATTATTTTTGTAAGCAGCATGACCATTTTTATATAAAATCTTAATATATATATATATATATATATATATATATATCTGTGTGTGTGTGTGTGTGTGTGTGTGTGTGTGTGTGTGTGTGTGTGTGAAACAAAGTTAAGTAATATTATGTGCACAAGATCTTAATATGATAGATGTGTAAACCAAGTAAGATGCAACTACCTCAGATTCCTTCGAACTAAAACATTAACGTCAATAATTACTATTAATATAGACTCACCTAGTTTACCCTTCCGGAGTGTACCCGGCCTCAATTCCCTGGTGGATGTTCGCGTGTTTAATTAATTTGTCAGTTTCAAAGTTTTTACTTTGCTTTGGGATTGTGATTTGGACATGGATTGATATGTTTGTATTTGATATCATCAACTTATCAGATTTTTTTACAAAAATAAATGAAAACCAGTGCCGACTACTGTATAGCTAGAAAAATCAAAAAGTCTTTTGATAAAAAGGTTTCAAGTGTGTCAAGGAACCTTAAATCAAATGAACAGCGGTAAAAGAAAAACTTTTCATAAGTATTCATTCACGTTTGAACTCTTTGCTTTGAAAAATGACCTATTAATAATTGTAGTTTAACACAAGTCTAACCCTCGATTTGTGATAAGAAAATTATGCTTTCATGTATTTCGACTTGAAGGTGTTTTCATATCAAAAAATCTTTTCTAAAGCTTGTTGACCCTGTGTCTGATTAAAGATTGCCTCGTGTGCATGCGTGTGCGTCTAAGTATGTGTGATTGATTCCATAAAATGTAGGAAAAAAATTTCAAAACTTTGCTGCTGTATAAACACTGAAATTCCTCACAAAACTAAGGTATACTCCCTGATGCAAAAGTATTTCCTTAGCTAAATTTTTGTAAAATATATTTTGTTCATTTTGGTATCTATTCAACATCTTGGGGGAAAATTTTGGTCCAAGCACTACTGATGAGGAATTGTATTCCGAAACGACCGTATAGTGTTGTAAAATTAAGACTGTTATTATATGTGATTTGGTCCAAGCACTAACTGATGATGAATTCCTAAACGGCGTCTAATGATGCAAAACTAAAACTGGTATAAGATGTAATGAACCAAAACAGTACATATAACTTAAATCCCTAATAGCTACTGTCTTTGGTCAAATTTTAGGTTTTTATTAAGTCACTTTGAAATCTTCAATGCACAAATATACATTTAACGGAGAAACTACACGTCCAAAGCATGTAAGCGAAAAGCATTGCAGATTTTTTTCGGAACAATAACGTTAAAATCTTAATGGCACGAGAGAAACTGTTTATGGAATTATGGATACGTAAATTGTGGGCATTAATACATGTTCGCACGCATTTTGGATATACTCACATGCATTCGCAGGCGTTTAGGATATAATCACGTATATTCAATATGTAACAATATGTAAAGAAATATACTTACCAAAATTAAATTTTCCTTTTTTGTAGCTTCTTTGTTTCGGACGATTTTTCTTTTTATTACATTTACAACCTGAAATGCAAGTTTATGAGAAGAATTATTGGATTATAATAATAATTCTATGGAATGAAATTGATCCCTTTTTGTTCCTCCCTGATAGCAAATGTATCATAAACAAGATATCCGTTGTTGCTTCCTCTCGAGGACATTTGGCCCTTTACACGATTCCCCCGTTTTGTTCTTACCGAAAGCAACAGTACCCTTTTCAAGGCACTCCTTTTTGTTTATTACTAAGGGTAAATGTGAATTTTGCAAGTCAATCATTTTTCTTTCATGCTTAGAGCAATAACTTTGCTTCTTGGCAAGGGCAATTATACTCATTTGCAAGGTGCCTATTTTTGTTTTCTTTGGAGGCCAATTATACCTTTTGCAATGTATCAAGTTTTCCTGCATTCCAAGGGCAATTATATGTTTTGGGTTCTTGTCGGGGGCAATTGCGGCTTCTGTAAGGTACTAGTATCCTTTTTGCTCCCTGTCGAGGGCAAATAAGGTATCTATTTTTGCTTCCAAATCTTGTTGAGGGGAACTATAGCTTTCGCAAGGGTTTCCAGGCAATTGCGGCTTCTGTTAGGTACAAGTATCCTTTTTGCTCCCTGTCGCGGGCAAATAAGGTATCTATTTTTGCTTCTAAATCTTGTTGAGGAGAACTATAACTTTCGCAATGTTTCAGTTTTTGTTATTTGCTGAGAGGAAACTTTGAAAACAGTAGTCTACGCATGCAACTATTTGGAACTGTCAAGTAAAGGTTCTTTGTTAAAAGGTTTTTTAAATGTCACGTAAAAATCCCTGGCATTAAAGTACTTTATTGGACATTAAAGACTTATAATGAACTATATGTACCATTTTAATCTTTAGTTCAAATTATTTTTTGTACATTCATAAAACCAAGACTAAAGGGGACTAAATATACCAACTAAATATATACATTTAATTTATGTGATTTAAATCGTTAATTTGTAAAAAGATATTCTTTTAAGTTTTAATTTTAACATTATATCCGACATAATTGTTTTGATATATATATATTTAGCTTATCTGATAAGGGACATCAATCATTTAGGTGATCTTGTTAACGCGTTTGATGATTGTACAAGGGTAAGATAAAATACATCAAATCTATTCACAGTTTCTTTGTGCCTAAATCTTCCATAGGAGTATCACAGCTCCCAAAAGGATACTAAAATACTTTTAGACAAAATCTTATATTTATACTGTACAGACCTGTCGAAAGTTTAGCACTGAGCTAAGGAATGGGAGTTTAAGTCCAGCTTCAAGATATGAATAGCCAGTGGTCAAAATCTGTCAAGAGATAGATATCAGCTGGACATCGAGAAGCTGACGAGATATAACTAACGAGGGGCTGAAATGAGCTGCACAGGCGGTGTCAATTCGTTAGCTTAGTGTTAAACCTTCGACAGGCCTGTATGGTATATATAACACACAATAAAGTGATTTTTGCGTTCTCGACTCTTTTAATACTAGATTTATGGAGGCTATACTGATATAACATCAAAAACACCAGTTTGAAGTAAGAGATTCTTGTTCATTTTGATCTTTTTTCTTTTACTTCTCTGATATCCTTTAATTATAGCGCTGTGGTGTTAATGATTTGATTAATGAGATAATTTTTCAAAAAATGACTAAAAACACCGATTTAACCCCTGATGGTTTTTATATTTAACACGTTAATTCAAACTTTTAACCTTTGACCTTCTACAGTACTGACATTGCTGACTCAATTTCCGTAAAAGCTATAAGAATTATATACGTGTATTTACATTTTAGCTGCTATTGAACAAGTATTTAAGAAATCACATTCTATTTCAGTGTTTCACTAGGTTTTATGAATGAGAGTTAGGGATTTCAAATTGAATGAACTGCCAAGCTATTCATTTCTGATTCTCATTCATAAATTCATGATACAGATTGAATACATTCAAATTGAATGTTATTTCTAATAGATGTTTTATAATAAATAATTAATAAATAAATATTTTTAAATTGTAAGCATGACAGAAATTTAAAATTATACCTACAATAATTTATTTTATCCAAGTTTCCGACAAGCATATGAAATTGATGGAACAGCCATTTTCCCAAATAAGGATAACAACGCCAGCTTAGGTTAGAATGCTGAACAATCAAACAATGCATGACGTAATAGAATGATAGTCCGGACCTTGGCTTCGGTCATATTTCAAGTTGTAACCTTTATAATGGAATCTAGAGACTAAAGGTTGTGTAATAATTACAATTGGAGAAAACATTTGTTCTGTCATACACCTTTACCATTTTTTGTGTATTGAATGATGAAATTTAAAAAAGGTATATGACAGTTCGATAAACATAAATGTTTTTGCTATCAGTGTCTAAACCTTTAAGACGATGAACAGTTTCCTTCTTTCTTTCTTAATCATAATACCTATCAAACATTGATATGTACTGATGGTTGGTTGGTTGAATGTTGCTTAACGTTGCATCAGCAATTTTTCAGCTATTCGCGACGATAACTAATTTATTAATCTCTATGGGTTAATCTATGAACAAGTTCGTGTATGCATGTGAAGTGCGAGTGTGTTTTATGGTTTTCCTTGTACTAGCCCGCACTTAGGGCAACTTTCATGTGGCTATGTACTGAAGCTAGATATCTGAACACGACATGTTGGTTAAGTGTCTGTCACAGGAAATCTATTGGTTTTATAAAACTGTAAAATATATTGTCAGCGGTTTGACGATGTACATATATACTCGTACCTATATAATGTTTATACATGTATTACAGGTTTATTATTTTCAAAAATATTGGTTTCTCAGTCTGGACCGCAATTCAAGTACGTACTTAAATTGTTTATCCACGTAGGTTCAGACTGGACTGCACTTTAACCGTTTGCACCGTCATCTAAGCACTTTGAATTGTTTACTCACTTAAGCTTAGTCTGGACCACACTTATTAAAAGTAATTCAATTTTTCAGTCACTTAAGCTCAGTCTTTGGAGCACTTCAAAAAGTGACTTAGTTATTGGGACGTTTACAATATCTGTACCACGATGTTTGATTTTGGAATCCTAACATGTTTTTTTTCGATAGCTATATAAACTGTAATTAATCCGATTTGTACACCTTTTTACTTATCGAGTTTTAGTAAACATCCGCCGATCACTATGTCTTTGATTTGAAATCAACAAATACCACGAGCACTTTGTACATTTCTTACAAGAAGGATTTTCCTCTCATCAAAAGAATTTGTCCTGTGAACTTATTCCCAACATACTGTTGTTAAATGTTTATCTCAAGGGGAGAGGAGTGTTGCGTTAATCATAAAATGCATACAAAACCTACCTTTGTTTCTTGACTTCTTTGAGCCGCCTTTTTCTTCAGAGTCCTCTGTTGGTCTTTTTGTAACACTGCCACCTTAAAAGATAAAATTTTACAGCTCATTATTTATTCTGATACATCGTTTAGCATTTATTATTTTTATTTTACTTTCATCAGCTGAAACTAATAGCCATGAAATTATTGAGAAATAAAATGTTCAA
This sequence comes from Anadara kagoshimensis, assembly GCA_021292105.1. Classification (NCBI taxonomy): domain Eukaryota; kingdom Metazoa; phylum Mollusca; class Bivalvia; order Arcoida; family Arcidae; genus Anadara; species Anadara kagoshimensis. The sequence goes on from CM037864.1 coordinate 11,832,610, forward strand.
AAACGATCTTTTTTGTTGACGTCTTTTCTTTCATTCTTTCATTTTTTTTCATCAGTTGAAACTTACAAGCTAGGAAGAATCGTGAAATCAAACGTTCAAAACAATCTTTTATTTTGGCATTTTTGTTTTCATCAGTGGAATCTACAAGGCGTGAAGGAATCACAAAATAAAATGATGAAAAAAAATATTTGCCAACTTGAAAGAAATTATATCAAAAATAAGTAAAATGCTCTTGACAGATCAAAATATATTAACAGCTCTGATGTGCGTTTTTTCGAAAATAATTTCAAATAACCCATGAAACGTTTTGATGAGAAATAACTAGTTATTACCCAAAAGAAAGTTTCATAGATGGAACTTGTAATATGAATACAGGCCCTATCTTTAACTTATGATAAAATGGTTCCGTTTTATTGTATTTGATATTAAGAACATATTTTGCGATTAATTTTGGCTCTTTGTCGAACGATTATCATCCCAGACAAAAAAGTGTTGATGATACCTTTGTAACTGTTGTATATCTGAGTAAAGTAATTTTAATGCCAGTTTACCAAAATACCACCTACTATCATTTCTATTTGATATGAAATTGCTTTGGTTTATGTCGTCTCGTCTCGGCGCAACCACGTTGTCCCGAAACAAAGGTCCTGTACAAACGTGATGTGCCAGAATTTGAACATGTAATCCGTTGGTGTTTCAATCGTATGTGTAGCTTGCAAAATTATTATTATTTATTTATTTATTTATTATTTTATTTATTTGGTAATTTAGACGTTTTCGTTTCCTGATTTTGATTTTAAAGCGAGATGTTTTTAAACTTAAACTCACAAAGTTGCCAACAGCTAGCGCAACAAAGACCATACAACAACACAAAGCAATAACAAAACGAGTAAATAAGACAAGAGAAGGCAAACATGTATTGGGTTGGTTGGTTGGTTGAATGTTGTTTAACGTTTTATCAGCAATTTTTCAGCTATTTGCGAGAACCATTTTATTATTCTCTATTGATTAATCTATGAACAAGTTCGTGTATGCATGTGAAGTGCGAGTGTGTTTTATGGTCTGCCTTGTACTACCGCGCACTCAGGGCGACCTTAACTTGCTAGCTCACAGAGTCAGTACGCCACAGACAAGCGTACCACTCCCCAAGTCCATTATACTGATACCAGGTGAACCAGTAAAGGCAAACGGCAAGGAAAATTCACTTTCCCATGTGTTGTCTGAGCGGGATAGAACTCACATTGGTGAGAGACCCTGGATTTGTAGACTAACGTCTTATCCATTAGGCCACCACGGCCTCTAAACATGTATAGAGACCACTGATTATAAAACTCCCTTCTTTATATGGACCCTGATGTAAATTTCTAATGATGCGTTATAGAATTGTTGGAGGGTTCCGCGTCTCATTTTTTAGAATATAAACTGAAACATTCAACCTGGGAACATTCCGTACACATGCATGTCAGTACATATAAACTTAGTAGACAAATGTAGTATCTCTGCAAGTGAACAAAAATTAGGTTTGAAGCTTAAAGTTTAATTAAGCACTCTAGGAGAACATTTTAGTGTTTTTATAATTGACGGCAAATGAATTGTAAGAATTTTCATTAAATTAAGTTACCAAGATCGAATATTTACAATTAGTTTATACATACCAAAGAATATTCTGTATTACAGCAATGCACTGTACAGACCTGTCGAAAGTTTAACACTAAGCTAACGAAAAAGTGTGGAAGCTTAGCTGCCTAGTGGCTGACATGAGGATAGCTTGAGACCGAAAAGCTGCCGAAAGATAGCTAATAGCTACTGGAAAGCTGACGATGTATAACTAACAATAGGCGAAGATAAGCTGCCGATCCAGAACTTTTTTGCCAGCTTAGAGTTAAATTTTCGACAGGCATGTACTGTACTTTAGAAAAGCGAAACTTCGGCATGTGGTAATTAAAAAATTGTTTAGTGTTCAAAAGTAAGGTGTTAATACGTAAGAACGTTTTTATTTCAAAAAGGTGATTGCGTACTGTTAGTAAATAATATTTATTTGCCAAATAACTAAGAGGAAAAAACAAAAATTACACAAGAATACAAAATTTACTTCAAAGAATACTAATATCCCTTGGTCCCGTAAAAATTGCATCGAACAAAAAATAAGCACGGATGAAATGCGAGATTCCACCTGTGTGACAAAAATTAATTTACTCAATTTAATCATACGCATTGAAACTGAATAATAATCGTCTAGTGAAGTTATAATAATAAACTACTTCGGATTACTGCAAAACGCATTCGTCAAAGAGAGGCCTCAAAGAGCGCTCTCTAGTGTGTGAAGGAAGCAATTTGTCACAGTGTTAACTTCAAACCCTAGAGAGTTTAATTTCTCTACACAACTGTGTCGGCAACATAGATATTTATCAACACAACGCAAGGGTTCAGTTGTATAAAAGACGTGAATATCTATGTGTTGTCGGAGAATAAAGCTACGCATTACAAACACGGAGTGAGTAGCGTAAATATCTCTTTGTCACCGTATTTACCAAAGATATTACGAAGGTGATTGTCACTTATTGAAGTCCTAAGTTGTAAGTTATACGGGGATTAATACAACGTTCAATTTTCAATTAAAACTGATAAAAACCTGTTTGTGTTTAGATGAAAGACTTCGACATAAGACAACAAACCGGAGTTCTCTTATGAACTTTTGCTTCAGTTGACGTAATTCATAATATCAAATATTTTACACGTGTTTTTGTTTAAAAATGACTTATTTTATTTGCAAGCGTTTGAATTTTTATATGTACAATAAATATTTGCCAACAAACGATCAATACCGTTTAAGGTTCAAACGCCTATTTTATTTTTTATAGAAAGTGTCGGTATTGTGATGCTATTTTGACGTTTGAAACACTGAAAATATGGAGATGTGGGCTTTATGACATCAAGAGCACGACAGATATAGTCGTAGAACTGTCATGTGCTACTTTTGATTTTTTATGAAATAATACATTCAAAAGTAGCGCATCAAAACGAATAAAATAAATTGCTTTTGAAAATTTTTGGCAACGGGGATTTCCAAATGATCAAGAGAAAAGTTATAACAAAATGCACGAAAAGGAATGCAAAAACACGATGAACACACAATAACAACTAATGATAAAAATCCCGACTTTTGTTCGAACTCAATGCAAAATGATACCCAGTGGTGTGGTTCAAGCACTTTCACAACATCTGATCGAATAATTTATAATAATCTCCGCTACAATACTTATATACGGGACACTATGACGCACTTGTATCAAAACGTTTAACAGTGTCTTAAAATAAAATAAATAATTAATAAATAGATCTAAGGAACAATTATCTGAAATATGGATATGTTATAATAACCGCTATAACTGTACATAGTCGCAGTCTTTGCCGTTTCTGAAATCAGACAGCCATTTCAAAATAAGACCAGTAATCTAAAGTCTGTCCCAATTCTGCAATATAGACAGAAATCTCAACCCCAGGTAGTAAAATATAGATTTTTTTGCAACTCACTGCAACACACACGTACAATTGTCTCCCACAGAAGATGAAACTGACAATGAAAGTACTTCCGTCACTCTGAAAGGTGTGAAATTAACATAGTAACGTAACAGCGCGTGCAGCTTGCCGCTGTATTTACGTCACTCCAACAGGTGTAAAAATTTGCAATGTCATGTAATAGCGCGTGCAGCTTGCCTGTATATGTAGGCATGCCATATGAATCTTACGGAGATTAATCAGACTCAAACCGTTCTATTATCCTCAATCATAAAGGTTAATGACGTGTGTATACATTTGTCAGTTGCAGTTAACATATATTGCTTTTACAAACTTTAGAAAACTACAACTTTATATTCTGGTAGTCGCAAGCTTACCACGTGACCAATACCTCTTAAAGTTTGTGATGACGTCATTTTACGGAAAACGGCAACTTTTATGATTTTTATCCAATGGAGTTGTAAACGTCAAGAGGCATCACATGATACGCTTTGCACCCCCGTTGCAGTGCACTGTTTGCAATGTATGTTCATTGTGTGTTAAAATAACAATTATCTTATATAATTTATGAAAGTTGCGCCTAACAAGGAACCCCCATTGAAGTAGGTCAGTTGGTAGAATGCTCGCTCCGTAAGTGGGAGGTATTGGGTTCGAACTCCTACTGGGTTTGACCCTAGACTTGAAAGGGGGTAGTGACTGTTCATTTGCCAAGCACTCGGCATTACGAAATGAAAGTCACGATTCTTTCGGATTGGAAATAAACGCGGCCCCGTGTCACGGTAAGCTTGACACATAAAGAATCCTGCTGTATACTGCCATCAGCGCAATGCACAGGTAAATTTCTGCACCTTCGCTAATAGCTGGCGACATCTCGATATTAGTTAAATATTCTTAGCTTGGACGTTAGGCACCTCACTCCTAAAAACGAGAACTGCTAGTTTTTAAAAGCAGTTGGATGGTAAATAAATCTTAAAATATATGTTGAAAGTTCTCTATATATGTTAATGTGTATCTGCAAAGGATGCAGCTGAATATATTCAAATTGACATTTTCCAAAATTTTCTCTATATATTCCTTTCACACAATTTAAATTACACATGTGGCGGGCATAGCTAGCTAGACATGGGGTGCTTACCGTTCCGGGACACCCGGCCTCACTTTTCTGGTTTAACCTAACTTGTCAGTTTCAAAGTTTTAACTTTGCTTCTGGATTGTGATTTGTATATGGATTAGTGTGGGATAAAATATTGAAACCAATAATTGTTTTTTATATTTATTGTTTAAACTCAGGCGTGGCAGTCTACATGTAACTACCTCTTATTGACCATTGCTATCCTGTTCGCCATTGTGTGGTTTTACAAAACAAAAAATGCATTTGGTTTAAGTCTGGGCAATCATTCATACTGAAACCCCAATTGTCATATTACTACATGTGTTGGAATTTTTATTTGGGACTGTCAGAAACCAAAATATATGATTAACCCCGGCTGTTCATTAATAAGAACAGTCCTTAAATCATACCACTCCCCCGCGCATTTAAACTTTAAGTCGAGCGAATAAAAGTACAAACCGGGGGCACAATACCCAAGTTTCCGAAATATCAGCTTTTCCAAACAAAATACAAATTGGTTACAAGTATAAACGTAATTCTACTCCAAATACTCACGCTGAAATAAACATTTAGTTGTCGATTTCAAAAGTTGAAATCAACCCGCGAATAATTGGGTAATGAAACATTTTTCTTATGAATGAGCTGTTCCTTCCCTTCTTGATTATCAAATAAGATTATCTTGGATTTAAAATTTAAATTGCGACACACATACATACATTTATTACTTAGACATACTATGATTTATGAGAATATAAAAAATTAGAATAAGTCATGGCTAAAAATAATGTGCTTGACAATAGTGAAAGCAACATGTAACACAACAAAACTTATGAATGAAGTTGAAAAAAAAATAGATAAAAATATTGAAACCAAAGATTAAAAACCTCACGTTTGTTGGACGGGCACTGGATTTAGAGACAAGACACACACTATACGCATATTGAGACCTCAGATTATGAAACTACTGACTTTGTGCGGACACTGGATTTAGAAACAAGACACAAGCTAAACACATATTGAGACATCTGATTATGAAACTACCGACTTTGTGCGGATACTGGATCTGGAAACAAGACACAAACTACACACAAATTGGGACATCTGATCATAAAACTACCGACTTTGTACGAACACTGAAAACAAGGAAACAAGACACAAGCTGATTATAAAACTACCGACTTTGTACGAACACTGAAAACAAGGAAACAAGACACAAGCTAAACACATATTGAGACATCTGATCATAAAACTACCGACTTTGTACGAACACTGAAAACAAGGAAACAAGACACAAGCTAAACACATATTGAGACATCTGATCATAAAACTACCGACTTTGTACGAACACTGGAAACAAGACACAAGCTAAACACATATTGAGACCACTGATTATAAAACTACCGACTTTGAGCGGTCACTGGATCTAGAAACAAGACACGAGCTAAACACATATTGAGACCTCTGATTATGAAACAACCGACTTTGTGCGGGCACTGGGTTTAGAAACAAGACACAAGCTACACGCATATTGAGACCTCTGATTATGAAACTACTGACTTAGTGTGGACATTGAATCTAGGAGCAAAACAACTTTGTACAGACACTGAATCTAGAAACAAGACACCAGCTAAACACATATTGAGACCTCTGATTATAAAGCTCTTGACTTTTTGTGGACGCTGGATCTAGAGTAAACACATATTGAGATCACTGGTTATAGAACTACCGACTTTGTACAGACACTGGATCTAGAAACAAGACATGAGCTAAACACATATTGAGACCTCTGATTGTAAAGCTCTTGACTTTTTGTGGACGCTGGATCTAGAGTAAACCCATATTGAGACCACTGATTATAAAACTACCGACTTTGTGCGGACACTGGATCTAGAAAGAAGACGCAAGCTTAGCACAATTGGCTTCATAACACTCGACTTTGTACAGGCACTGGATATAATGATAAGATAGGATGAAATAACCACAGATACAAATAATGCACAAAATCGTGAATCCGTAACAGAAATACCAGGTTATTTTTCAAAGATACTGACAATATGCATTTTTGTAAAGCCGGAGATGGTTAGCTTATTAGTTTTTTATTGAGGTTTCTAGTCAATCAAACAAGTTTTTGACGTTTTATCAATCTGGTTTGAAAAAAGCATTTAAATAATTGGCATGGTAATGAGAGATAGATAAAGAGAGAGAGAGAGATTGCTTACCTTCTGGCAATGATGACACAATAGCTTCTGGTGAAACACAGACTCCGCGATCATATCTTGGAAGATTTGAGCAGTCCAGAAACTCGGGCCACGAAATGTTATGATCATTTACGATCTGTTCACATCCAGCACGTGCTTTTTCGCAAACGCTTCTACACGGAGGTATTGGCTCCGATTGGAAATACACAGTACATATTGGCGCATACAACGCACACAGAAAAAATAACAAGACATCACTACAGTTCTGGTTCAGCAGTTCCTGGAATTGTTCGATTGCTAAAACAGCATTTTCTTGGGTACTATGATGCAGAAGATTAGGCATTCTAGTCATATTATACGGCATACTCTGACACATTGGAATTTTTATCGGCTCACAAATATCGGTTCGTCCTTTGAAAGGAAGACCGTCACTTATTGTAAATGTCACCATCGCTAAAATAAAAATCTGAAATAACAGTTCAGTTTTCAATTCAGACATTTTTCTCGTGTAATATACGTAACTACAATGGTTAATTTCCTTTTTTTTCCTTTTTTAAATAAAAGATATAAATACAAAAATCTAATTTTTTCACAAAATATATAACGTTTTCTTCTAAACCATCTTCAACTTTTTCTTCCGTTTTTCCTCATTTCTTAAAATCCCAAGTTAAATGTTATTGTCACAGAGTTTTAAGTGTATTCATGGTATGTTAGGAACTCCAGATAGTATTCGTTTGAAGCACCGTAATGTGTAACCTGTTGCATAATTTTATTTTTCTAGATGCTACTTAGATTTATATACTACTAAATGTTTTATATTAGCACGTGTTAATTTAAAAACTGGTCATGATGTACAAAAAAGGGCGTGGCTTGTCCATTTCAAATGTCACTCAAAACTTTTTTATTCATCATTTTTAAAATGGTCAACTTTATAAATTATATAAACACATCACTATCAATACCGAATTTAAAAAAAAATAAATCCATGAAAATCATTTTTTTCGTATAGAAAATCCAACGTGAAAAACAAACTATATATTCCTATTTTTACACTATACACATACCTTGTAATATATAGACCTTTTCGTCAAACAGATATACATGTTTAAAAAAACACACAGATTTAATTTTAAGGCGTGTCGCGACACACTCTTCGAAATTACGGCTCCTCCCCATCGTTTGCATATCCAATGGAATTCATTTAAACATTGAATTACGTCTTCCAACTTAATGAAAATATAGTACGTAGTATTTGCAGGTATATAGTCACGTGACTTAAATTTTCATTGAGATCGTAAAGTCAATAGGTTGTAACATGAAGTGTTAGGCTAAGTGCGTTAATCTGAGGGCATCTTAAACCATCGGTATGCCGGTTTATTACCTGTAGGTATATTAAGGTCTTCTATCAGTTTAAGAGGTTTTCATCTAACTTCTGTCTACCTATAATTCAATATGATAACTTATCGTTTTTATCTTCTAAACACTTCTGAAAACTCAATGTGAAATGTCGATCAAGGCAAAAAGGTTGATGCGGAGTAATGGAACAGATTTTTTTCACTTATATCCAGACGGTCAGTTCAGTGCTGATGGAGGAAACCGGAGTGCCCAGAGAAAATCATAGACATTCGATTCGGCAAGTGAACTGACAAACTTTCTCACACGATGATCTGTCTCGCGTGGGATTCGAACCACATACCTTCGGTAAGCGAACTGTTAAACTTCCTCACGCTATGATTTGTCTCGCGTGGGATTCGAACCACATACCTTCGGCGAGCGAACTGACAAACTCTCGCACACTAGGATCTGTCCCGAGTGGGATTCGAACCACATACCTTCGGCGAGCGAACTGACAAACGTCTTCACACTAGGATATGTCCCGAATGGGATTCGAACATAGGTGGGGAGAGGCACGAAAAAGGTACAACATATAGATAAAGACCAAAGAGCAGATCCACTCTTAACATACATCGCTGGATGCTGATCAAGAAAAGTTGTAACATGAAGATGAAAAAGACGAAATCCTTTTCATCAAATCTAACGAAATCGGAAATACAGATTTTACTTTTTATAAATCAAAACAAAATTCGTAGAGAGAGGCTGATTTTTCTCTTTAAAAATCAAACAAAAATCGTAGAGAGTGTTTTCTTTTCATAAAATCAAACAGAAATAGTAAAAAAAGGCTTAGAAATCAAACAAAACCCGTAAAGGCAGACATGTGGTATAATCATTAAATAAAACAACACATTTTACTAATACATTTCATGTCTAATAAATTACATCAATTAATTAATTAATTAACTAGTTTGTTAAACACTTGTTTATGAGCGAGTACTTTTGAATGTACTTTTGATTCATAAAAGTAATTAGTATTATACAACGTGCATGTATATCTAATCAGGAAAAACTTTAAAGGGATTTCACTTGTTGTCTTGCTGGATGTATGCAGACAGACATCGTGGCTGTTCAACCCCGGATCATTGTTTGTTATTCAAGTGACTATATATTGACCACTACGATGGCTCATTTGGTAGAGTGCTCGCTCCGTATGTGGGAGATCGGGGCTCAAATCCTGACTTGGTCTGGTCAATACTTGAAAATAGGTAGGAATTGTCATTTCGCCAAGCCAAAAACATTTAAAAAAAATAAAAATTAGGTATTTAATCTTTTGGAGGAGGACTTAAGCTTAAAACCGATGCCCGTGTGAATGTAAGCATGTCACGCTAATGAGCCCTCCCAGCGCATTGCAAACATCAAAATTTCTGTCACATCATCTATAGCTGGTGACGTCTCGATATAAGTTAAATATTCTTAACTCCCAAAATAATCAATCCATTTACTCTTTATTAATAGTGACAGACATTTCGCTTACATCGGGTTTATAGGGCCAAGGGAAAAGGACAACCTACAATGTAATTGGTGGTCTGATTAAGTGCGAATGTGGCCTGGCTGTTTTAAATACTGTTCCTTGTTTTGGTGAAATTGAATGTTTGCCATTACATGTATTGAGTTGCTAATTTGAAGATCTAAAAACTTGTTGAATATGTTGGCGTGCCAAGAAATAAATTGTCATACCTATTATTGCGATAAAATGATAAAGTTCTATCTGAATTTCAAGTGTTGACGGGCAAATTCAAAATTATTACAAGCTTTGTTCTGTTTTAATTTTTGTTTGTTTGCTGCACTGGAATATGCTAGCCACAAAATCAAGTCCGTCTCTTGTTAATATTTAGTTTATTAAGTGTGTTGCGATTAAGTGATAAAATTCCATTTAAATTTGTTCATTGACTAAATTGATCAATATTTTAATAAATGGTTCATTAAAATTAAAGATGATTAATTAACACGTTATTTAAAGACAAATCTGTAAAACACTTTGATCAGCGACGTGCCACTATCATGACAATCGCCAAATTATTGTTCCTAATATTTGAGTCTGGTCGATTAGTGCTGTCATTGACCCCGCAATATATCTTTGGTATTGATATACCAAATTGACCAATGCGAGGTTTGCAAAATTGTAACACTATAAGGTTTCAAGAAGCATTGGTTGTTAGAAGCATTAAAGTACATCAGAAAGAACAAATAAAGCCGTGTGAACGTGGGCTTCAGTATCGCCACTGATACCATTATATCATTGACGTCATAGTGTCCAGAATAGAAGACTTCAATACGGGATAGGTTCCTTTCACACAATTTTAATTACACACATGGCGGATGTAGCTACCTAAACAGGAGGTGCTTACCCTTCCGGAGCACCCGGCCTCACTTCCCTCGTGGAAGTGCAAGTGTCTAACCTGACTTGTCAGTTCCAAAGTTTTTACTTTGCTTCTGGTTTGTGATTCGGACATGGATTAGTATGTTTGTTTTCGATTAGTAAGTTAAATCCACATCACCATAACTTTGGTTATTTAGTCCAGTGACCGTCCAAAGTCGGGGAGTTTTAGATTCAGTGATCTAAATATTTGCTTTTTATGTCTTTTTTACCGGATCATTTTATTCTTTCGTTAACTTGTATTGTTGTTTTTTCTTGGTTGCATTGGCTGTTTGCAAATGCATGTTTATTACATATTGTATTCTTCTATGATAATCGGTGATCTACATTTATGTTTTTGTCGTGTTATATTTTCTTATTTCATCTGTACATGTATGTTTTGATGAGGAATTGTATTCCGAAACGGCCGTCTAGTGCTATAAAATTAAAACTGGTATAATATGTAATTTAAACCCCTGAGCCGATATCTCTGCTGGTGCCCCTAGGATATCACAAACTCAGTAGGCAATAATTTCGTATTATTGTCAGAAATATACTATAATTGTCTAAATTTCCAGCAATTTAAAATTAAATTTTTTTCAAAAACTAAGGTATACTCCCTCATGCAAAGTATTTCCTTAGCTTAATTTGGTAAAATATATTTTGGTCATTTGGGTAGCTTTTCAACATCTTCAGAATAATTTTGGTTTCATAATTTTGGTCAAAACACTACTGATGAGGAACTGTATTCCGAAACGGTCGTTTAGTGCTGTAAATTTAAAACTGGTATAATATGTAATTTTGACTTGCAAACAAACGGACACAGCAAGCTCTTGGTAGTCGTAATAACATCTCCTTAAAGCATTGCGAAGTATATTTTTAGCAGATTGTAATTGAGATCCTTATAGTTTACATTTCAACAGAGGGGTCTCGGTTACCGAGTAGTCTATAGGTGCCTTTCAGTGCCTTGGTTTGAATCCCACTTGGGAGATTCAGAAATTGTGTCATGGCTAGAACGTTTGCCAAAGATCAGATGTGTCCCGTTTCCTCCACCACCCCTGAACTGAGAATTAGAATCGACTGGGAAACTTTATAATTACTCTATCAATCGTTCTCCACTCCGCTTAAATATACTGAGAAAAATGAGACTGAAACTTGATTCTTGGACGCGAAAGTACCATTCACTCAACTAGCTCAACTGAAAAGAAATAGACGTTTTTTCTGGTATTAACTTTTCATGAAGAGATTAAAAGTCCAAACCAATATGTACCTAAAGTGCTTGTGATTTCTTACATTTTTACGCATAAAGATCATTCAAAACTTTTCTTCAATTAATGATTTTTAATCGATTACCTATCGATTTTGGACACACATGATCAACTCAAAGACTTAAAAAAGGCTAATCTGCGATACATCTTGTAGTATTATACATATTTAACTCTGATAGATTTTTTTGTTAAGTAATTCAGGTGAATGTTTATTTTTGCCCACCTGATTGTCGGCTTCGTTTGATCTCAGTTAGAACCATTTAAAAGTCAGTTGTGTATTAGAAAACCTATTCAAGCTACAATCGGGACTTTACTCAAATTCTGATTGCGTTAATTTAACACACAGCGTGATTGTCTGACATTCTTCAAAGGTTTACACTCATCGGCATTTACTGATGTTGAAAGAAAGTTTCACATAGTACAACAACTGCAATTAAATTTGGGAAAAAAGTTAAGTTCGTTTAACAATAACCATCAAATATGAGTTATAATGGTCTATTCACTACTTCACTTATGACAAATTTTTATTTTCCGGATGAAGGTTCAGATACAATGTAAGATTTAATGATTTGCAACACAATGGTGATTCAATAAATGGCGGGAACATGAAAAGTTAAAAATGATCGTCTGCTACCTATGGTATCCGATTAGGGCCGAATCTAATTGTCGTTCTTTCAACTTTAAAGCAAAGAAGTGATAACTGAGTAAAACGAAAATGCGAGACCTAAAGAACGAAATTACAATCGTGTATGAAAAGTTAGGAAATGATCGTCCGCTATCTATGGTGTTCGATTAGGGTCAGATTTCAATTCTCGATCCTTCGAACGAAAGATTTAAGTGACAAAAACTCAAGATCGAAAGTACAATTGGTCATGAAAAGTTAGAACTGATCGTCTGCTGTCTATGGTATTTGATTAGGCCTAAAATTGAATTCTCGATCATTCGACCTAAAGGCAAAGTGGCGACAAAGTTAAACGAAAATGCGAAATTTGAGGAACGAAATTTCAGTCGCTTTGTCGCCGTCTTGTTTTCATGTTTTCGCTTTTGCAATTTCACGTTTTTACATTTTTGCCTTTGCATTTTTTTTGTATTGTCCTCGCAATATCAACCTCGCAGCTAGGCCGAAGGAGACAATTAAAAGTTTGCCGACTGGAACACCGTGTATAGCTCTCGCTCTTACGAACCTCCCTTCGTCTAAACCCCATGACATTTTATCATTAAGATGTTAAGCATGGTAGGAAGTGCGTTGTAACAACTCCTAATGAAGTCCAACGCCTATTGAAGTCCGGACTTCATTAGGAGTTGTTACATTGCGTTAATGCCTTCACATTATCAACCTCGCATGTAGATCGAAGGAGATAATTTCAATTTGGCCCTAACCGACCACCGTATATAGCTATCACTCATTATGTCTCCAGCTCATGACATTTCATCATTTAGATGTTTAGCGCGCTAGGGCGTACCTCTTATGTGGTTAAATACTTTGAAACAATTTTTTTTCAAAAAACAGCTTGAATTTAATTTCAGATTATTAGACAGTGATATACATTCCCAACTGCCTAATTCCGTGACTTGTACAACCCATGGCACCGTTGGAACCATCTTTAAAATCGTTTCATCTATTTTATCAGCGAAAGTAACATTGTAACGCATTTGATGACTATATGTCAGTGAATTCTATACAAAACTCAGGTGCGCGGTGATTTACTAAAAATGATGAGTTTGAAACATGCGAAGCATTTCTGAAGAAAGCGGCGGGTTTAACAATGCCATACAAATTAAGAAGAACCGGATACTATAATGAGTAACACGCACTAATGACGTCATTCAGACTACTTCCGATTTAATAATGAGCTGACTAACAAAATGAAAAATGTTTATTTGTATGCGCCAAAATGTTGTTGTATTGTTCGAAATATTTTGAGACATATTTAAAAAAAAAAAAAAATCCCATTAGACATTTTCAATACCATCAACGCTGTGTGTGACTTCGATGACCAAGCCTCTCAACGTCTGGGTTCGAATCCCACTCGAACAAATTCTAGTGTAAGCTTGTCACTTCTGTGGACAGTGGATGTGATTTTTTCCCTGAAAAATCTGGTTTTCTCCATTATTTAGAACTGCAAATCTCGATAAAAGTGAAAGAATCTTGACTGGGTCATAAAACACCATTTAGTCTACTCCATTTCATTGCCGTCTAAAAATTTTTTTAGTCATTTTCATCAGCACTTGTCATCTTTGTTATTTGACTCCTCGGCCGTTGTAGAGGGCGCGGTGGCCTAATGGAAAAGACGTCAGTCTTCAAATCCAGGGTCTCTCACCGCTGTGAGTTCGAGTCCCGCTCGGACCACATGTGGGAAAGTGAATTTTCCTTACCGTTGGCCTTTACTGATTCACCTGGTATCAGTATAATGGACTGGGGGAGTGGTACGTTGGTCTGCGGCGTACTGACTCTGTGAGCTACCACGGTAAAGTCGCCCTGAGTGCGCGCTAGTACAAGGCAGACCATACAACACACTCGCACTTCACATGCATACAAAAAAATTGTTCATAGATTAATCCATAGAGATTAATTAAATAGTTCTCGTCGCGAATAGCTGAAAAATTGCTGATGCGACGTTAAGCAACATTCAACCAACCAACCATCCTCGGCCGTTGTAAAAACCATTGGCCCTACGAAGGTACTTGAAGGTCTAGATGGATCTGTCAAATGGCAAGCTTTTTGGATTACGTGGTTAATATGTTTATTTCTTTGATGCACCAACCATTTGTCAGAATAGTCCATTTCTAGTATTTCTAATAATTTTTCCACCATAGAAAATTTCGCCATAGCAATTCAATAATGACTTAATCTTAAAAAGAATCATTAAAGTCTTACCGACCATGTAGGGTCACCAGTGGTTATTCCGAATTCACAAACGGAGAACACTGAGAGTAAAAAAACCCTTGTTCAAAATATCATGAAATCCCTGGTGATGTAAAAAGAGTCATGCGAAATCATCAGTGGTTTCATTCCGTTTGAAACCAAATCATTAATAAAAACTAATGGCAGAGCAAATATTATGTTACAAGTTCATCGCAGGACATCCCTGCATATTTTTGAAGGGATCAATTCATTTGGCAGTTTGTCGGTCTGATAGTGTCTTTCCCAAAGGACAAAAAGCAAAGTCCGGTTGGGGTTCAAACCAACAAATGTTGAGTTCGCTAATCTCTACATAATAGAAATACATGTATCTCCACATTTGGCACTTTGGTAGTCTGAAAGCGTCTTTGGATAATGGATTCGCGACTATATACATAGCCCTACATACTAGAAATTTCTACACATTTGGCAGTTTGGTGGTCTGAGAGCGTCTTTCTCAAAAGTATGACACGCAGTCCGGTTGTGGGATCGAACCAGCTATCCTTGGATAATGAATTCGCAACTATATATATATATATAACCCAACACAATAGATATGTCTACATAGACTAGAATTCATTACCAAACCGCATAATATATTACATCGTGTTTAGACGGCATTATACACACAAGATCATTAAACGTCTACATAATTACATTTATTTAATTTTCAGAGTCCAACAATTAGTTTTATTGCAGCCGTAAATTCACAGTTGTTTACGGATTTTTCACCTAATATGAGTCCTGTTTCTTTATAATTGCGACATGTGTGTAAGATCTCCTGCCAAAACAATTCTAAGCCAAATATACAATGTAATAATTTAACACCAGGAACTTGAGAATGTGTATTGAACTTCAAAGACACATGCGGTGATGTTCTGAGTGATCTTAACAACCACTCTTATTAAAATCACATCAAACTGGAGAAAGTTTCTCAAAATCCTGCTTTTCATGTTCGATAATGATTTACTCATTGACATCATATAACGTGGCTCTGATCAATCGAACAAATATGTGAATACGGGTTGAACTCCTTTTTAAAATTTATTTATTTATTTATTTATTTATTTATTTATTTATTTATAATATTGAAAATGTTGGTAATACTTATGGTACAATTGAAAACTGTCCACATCATATCTGCATACCGGATATCTTCAATTTTTTGGATGTAGTAGTTTTAGAATTTCAAAAAAGAGACAGATTACCCGATAACCTCCTTCATCCACCACCCCCATCCACATAATACTCAACCCCTGAGTCCTGACTTTGGACAGGTACCAGACACAACGATTGTCCTTAATCTATTGCTGAAATGTGCCATTCTTTATGTACAGTCAAACCTGTCTATAAAGGCCACCCAAGGGAACCAGCAAAAATGACCTTTATAGGCAGGTGGCCCTTATTTACAGGTTCAAATAATACGAATATAAAACAATAGGATACAATTCTACTGGCTTTTATAAGCAGGTGATCCTTATATAGAGGTGGCTTTTATGGCAGGTTGGACTGTAGTTACATCTTTATAAAATTAAAAGAAAAGGCCAGACTCAAATACAGTCCATCCTGCCTTATAGGCCACCTCTATATAAGGGCCACCTGCTTATAAAGGCCAGTAGAATTGTATCCCAATTGTTCTTTACTCATATCTTTAACCTGTATATAATGGCCACTTGCCCATAAAGGCCACTTTTACTGGTTCCCTTGGGTGGCATTTATAGACAGGTTTAACTGTATTGTAAACTAAATAGTTAATTATCTCCAGTTTGATTGAGGATGTTCAACTAGCCGGTCACTATAAATATTCAATGTATTCCATGGCAGGGGCTAGACTAGAGGTACCGGTGTAGCAGAGTTGTAAAAATTGAAGCTTTTCTGGGGCAAATCCGTACACTAAATTGAAGGTTAATCAGAAACACGTCAAGACCCTTCAACTTCAACTTTATTTTCACTCAAAGTCCACGGCACCGGGGGTGGTACAGAGGTCTAATACGCCAACTTCGGTTGCATAGGACCATGTAAAATGTACAACCCGATGGATCGAATGAAGTGTAAATGTTGACTTCAAACTACGAAAGCCTATAAAGCTCATGAATAAAAAAAATCGCGTTATAACGCCTTGCAATTCGCGTTATTACGCCTTTATTTCGCGTTATAACGCCTTTCAATCCGCGTTATTACGCCTTTATTTCGCGTTATAAAGCCTTTATTTCGCGTTATAACGCCTCTAAAGGCATTATAACGCCTTTATTTCGCGTTATTACGCCTTATAATTTTTTTTATTTATGAGCTTTCGTATCAAACCTTTATAATGACAAAAGAAAAAGATAAGGATATAATACGCTGACCAGTAACAGGCTCAAGTAAAATTACAGTCACATGGGGCGAAAGGAGCCAAACCTTCCATTTAAAACATTAAAACGAAAATATGCTAACACTGGACAACACTGGCTTTATAGGTCAAGTGAAATTACAGACACATGGGACGAATGAAGTCAAACCTTCCATTTAAAACATTAAAAAGAATCAAAATATGCTAACACTGTAAACACTGGCTTTATAGGTCAAGTGAAATGTACACTGTGATATGACGAAAAAGCTGTGGATTTTGGATTTCATACCTTTTTAACAAAATCGAATCAATTTTGGGAGTGATCAAAAGAAATTTCAGAAGTTGAAACATTTCTGTCTTTATCACCGGTGTCTTATATCAAGGGGAGCATTATCATCATTACAAAGTAAAAATTTGAATGTTTGTTATAAAGTTTACACCTCTGGGGTTAACACATGCAAAAAGAAATGCATAAACGGTGAATAACGTAACCATAAAAGGTAGTTAAAATGTTAACAAGAAAAATAAAAATCTCACTTCAAACGGACTACACAAGGGCTAAAAATCCAGAGATCAAAAAGAGGAGAGTACAAAATATAGAAAATATGGCAATAGCCTGTGATCCAGCCTGTGAAAAAAAACCAGGAGCAACAATGAGGCGTATAATCTGTTGTTTTACAGCTACGGTGTCTCATAAGGGACAATTTTGTATTACTGCTACTTTTTCCGTCGACCTAAACGCGAAGATGCGAAGATGTGTACCCGACAGATCGATAGAATTATCGCTTATTCGTCATTGCATTTTCGTCCCGTATTTGGTTGTGTTTTACACCTCCAAGGTAAACGTATGCAAACAAATTGCCTAAAATGTGAATTTGTCATCGTGTTTCGCTCCTTTTGGTTTGCATTTGTCATATACCATTTTTTAAATTTAATCATAAAATACATTCAAGAAATGGTATATTGCCCATTACTCCTGCGAGTTTAAAACATGCAAAAAAAGAAAAGCATCCGACGCCAAATTCGCCACCGAGTTTTCATTTCTTTTGGTTAAGTTTTCGGTTTTAATCAATTTCAATCATCGCAAATTCTCTCTTTCGAGATCAAAATTGCAAAGACAAATATGATTAGTACGGTGTCAAAATTTCATCATCGCATCTTCTCTTCTTCGTCGTCGTATCTTTGACCAAGCCATAATTGAAAATAGGTCCGAAACGGATACTGTAAACGTATTTATTTTCGCGGTATACTAATTTTTGCTTAATTCGCGATGGTTTGTTAAGCGCGAAAATTAATATTAAGCGAAAAATTATATTATGCTTAGTGTGTCATAGTGCATATTTAAAACAAGAGGCCCATGGGCCTTATACGCTCACCTGATAACTAATGGCTAGCTGATAGATTTAAAGGAAACATAAATACTAAACCCCAATGAATTTTTTCTTTACATCAAAATGATCATTGTATCAATATTTACAACAGTCTAATATACATGCCTATACAAAACTTTTATAGTTTTCGAGATAATTAACCATTTCAGTATTGTTTTGCATCTGTGACCTTGACCTTTGAACCCATGACCTTTTTCTATACATCAAAATGATCGTTGTATCAATACCTACAACATTCTAATATACATGCCTATACAAAAAGTTTATAGTTTTCGAGATAATTAACCATTTCGGTATTGATTCGCATCTGTGACCTTGACCTTTGAACCCATGACCTTTTTCTATACATCAAAATGATCGCTGTATCAATACCTACAACATTCTAATATACATGCCTATACAAAAAGTTTATAGTTTTCGAGATAATTAACCATTTCGGTATTGATTCGCATCTGTGACCTTGACCTTTGAACCCATGACCTTTTTCTATACATCAAAATGATCATTATATCAATACCTACAACATTCTAATATACATGCCTATTCAAAAAGTTTATAGTTTTCGAGATAATTAACCATTTCGGTATTGATTCGCATCTGTGACCTTGACCTTTGAACCCATGACCTTTTTCTATACATCAAAATGATCATTATATCAATACCTACAACATTCTAATATACATGCCTATTCAAAAAGTTTATAGTTTTCGAGATAATTAACCATTTCGGTATGATTCGCATCTGTGACCTTGACCTTTGAACCCATGACCTTTTTCTATACATCAAAATGATCGCTGTATCAATACCTACAACATTCTAATATACATGCCTATACAAAAAGTTTATAGTTTTCGAGATAATTAACCATTTCGGTATTGATTCGCATCTGTGACCTTGACCTTTGAACCCATGACCTTTTTCTATACATCAAAATGATCATTATATCAATACCTACAACATTCTAATATACATGCCTATTCAAAAAGTTTATAGTTTTCGAGATAATTAACCATTTCGGTATTGATTCGCATCTGTGACCTTGACCTTTGAACCCATGACCTTTTTCTATACATCAAAATGATCATTATATCAATACCTACAACATTCTAATATACATGCCTATTCAAAAAGTTTATAGTTTTCGAGATAATTAACCATTTCGGTATTGATTCGCATCTGTGACCTTGACCTTTGAACCCATGACCTTTTTCTATACATCAAAATGATCGTTGTATCAATACCTACAACATTCTAATATACATGCCTATACAAAAAGTTTATAGTTTTCGAGATAATTAACCATTTCGGTATTGATTCGCATCTGTGACCTTGACCTTTGAACCCATGACCTTTTTCTATACATCAAAATGATCGTTGTATCAATACCTACAAAATTCTAATATACATGCCTATACAAAAAGTTTATAGTTTTCGAGATAATTAACCATTTCGGTATTGATTTGCATCTGTGACCTTGACCTTTGAACCCATGACCTTTTCCTATGCATCAAAATGATCGTTGTATCAATACCTACAACATTCTAATATACATGCCTATACAAAAAGTTTATAGTTTTCGAGATAAGTAACCATTTCGGTATTGATTCACATCTGTGACCTTGACCTTTGAACCCATGACCTTTTTCTATACACCAAAATGATCGTTGTATCAATACCTACAACATTCTAATATACATGACTATACAAAAAGTTTATAGTTTTGGAGATAATAATTATAATCAGAGGTAAAAAAAATTAGGTCACGACCTTCACAATTGACCTTGACCTCATTTTGAAGATACTAACAAGAAGATGTCAAAACTGAAAACCCCATGTCATTATCTGGCCAAATAGCCAAGTTAAAACAATTTGAAGCTATTTTACGATTTTTTCAAAATTAAACGCAAAAACGCGTAACTTATTTTTTGTCCGAATTTCACAAAATGAACAAACTATAGGCTTAAGACCCTAGAGAAGCCAAATATCACATCAGATTTTTTCTCCAATCAATACTTTCGGAGAAGAAGATTTTTTAAGATTTTTGCACCCCTAGGTCACCTTGACCTAGTTATGGTAGCCATGGCAACACCACGAACAAATCTGAATTGCACCGACCCAGACATGCTTCTGACCAAGTCTCGTTGAAATCTGCCAAGTACTTTCAGAGGAGAAGTCGAAAATGTGTGTTAACGACGCACGCACGCACACACGCACGCACGCACGCACGCACGCACATACACACGCTGCACCATACCATAAGCTCACATGACCTTTGGTCAGGTGAGCTAAAAAAACGCGAGAACAAAGACATGTCAAAATTTTCGATACCGCGAAAATAAATGCACGAAATTAAATACGTTTACAATATTATATCTTAAACTTATTACTATACAGATGCCCTGAAGAAGAAACATTCCATGATAGTGACTTCGATCTTTTGCCATTGTTTCTCGGGATCTTTGCTACTTCCCCGTGCTCCTTCGCAATTAGGTCAAATCACTGCGGCAAATTTGAGACTGCGTCAAATCGTAGACGTTTGGGCGATTTAGCAATCATCTCTTGGTTTATGTTCCGTCGAATTTTCGCTCCGTGTTATCGCTTATTTACTTTCAGCTTTATGCTTAAGATTGCAAGAAAAGAAGGTTGATTGATTGAATGGGGTTTTATGTCCCAGTCAAGAATATTTCATCAACTATAGAACGTGTGACCTTTGCGGTGCGCTCAGAGATGACCCTTTAACGTACCACGCCTGCAGTGACACGGGGCATACGTTTTTAAAGTATCTTCCAAAGAATCCCGTGACTTTCATTTCTAATGCCGAGTTCTTGGCGAAAGGAGATAACTACCTTTTTAAAGCCTTGGTCAAACTGAAGCTGGGGTTCGATCCCCGATCCCACGCATACAAAACGGTCACTACCATTTAAGCTACCGTATAGTGGTTGGGAGAAAAGAAGCAAGGGGTCATAATTGAAACTTTTTGTCCTTAATAGCGCACCATAGTAACACATGCGAAGCGATCGCTCTGTCAAGTGAGCTACTGTGTATGCAGGTAAGAATAATTTTTGAGAAGAATGGTGTAAATGATTAAAAGACGAGCATAAACGTTGGCACAATTGATCTCCAAGGGCTACTGATCAAATCTACCCGATTGGCCATTTGAAAATAAAAGACAGTGGCCATCTTGAAAGCTCGCCAAAATATTCGCCTGAAGATGGTGCTTGCAGGACAGGAAGCGAGGAGCCATAATTGAAAGTTGCTGTCCCTAATCGCGCACCGTAGTAATCTGTTATGTCTTATTTCGGATAGTGAAAGTTTTAAGTGATGTGAGATCAAAGGATTTTCTTTAAATTTTATGACAAGATAAATTATACCGATTAACAATAGATAGAATTGAATTATCTGAACAATTAGGATGAGATAAAATCCTTGCTACTAAAAAGACCATAAACCACTCAAGTCATTACTCCCGGCTCTATTATCAACACGTAATTTGACTTTTAAAACAGTTGTTAAAATTTAAATATTTCACTTTTAAAAAATAAATCAAAAACTTTTTATTACCAGATTATGAAACGTAATAATTTTATATCTCATATTCCCACTGTGAAATAGAATGCTTTGATTTTCATTGAAGTTTGAAGTGCTCGAGTAATATAAGCAAGTGGATGGAATTCTGTGTTCTAGGTCTCGTGTGACTTAGGAATTGAGTGAGTAATGGTGTTTAACGTTCCAGTCTAGAATATTTCACTCATATCGAGGCGTCGCCAGCTATAGGCGAAAGTGCATAAATTTTGCCTGTGCGTTGCGCTGATGGCATTATACAGCAAGGTTCTCAAGTTGTCGTGCCAAACCCGTGTAACTTAGGGTAACAGTGTTTAAGGTTTTCTCAAAATTTTCACATTCTCATTTCGCAATAGAAAAGATAAAACATTTTCATGATTTTGGTTAATTTCATTAACTATATGCCAGCTCTAACAAATGAATTACCATTGTGTTGCGTGTTACTCCTTAAGCGGCAGCTAATATTTTCCCTAAATATAAAGAATTTAGAGGTTCAATTTTTAAAAATCACATGCATTTGAGATGTTAAACGTTATTTAAAACGATAAGTAATTTGTGTCTGAAAAGAATGTGGGTGTCAGTAGCTAATGTAGTCAAGAGTATGAAACAAAAACTAGTGAATTCGAAACAGCTTAACAAGACGTAATAGCCAAAAAGGAAATTGCATGTGCGCATAGTTATGTCAAGATGTCGCCAGCTATGACGGTAAGTTTGTAGAAATGGACATTGGGAGTTCTTTTCCGTGCTACAGAAATACCTGATCCTGAGTACAAGTATGGGTAGGACATGAAAATAGAACAAGTCTAAGCAATGCTTGCGTTTGTGTTGTTTGAACACAAACCCTTGAATTGGCGAACAAACTTTTCCACGGTTTTATTTTTTTAAATCATACGTCAATACATGCCAATTTTCCCATTTCATCTGGAATTTTGTCAGATATTAGTTCAAAACTGCAAGCCTTTAAAAAAAATCCGGAAAACTGTTTTTATTAAAAAGAATTATTCCAAGGTTCGTAATTTCATGAAAAATCAGCGAACTAGAACGAAATTCTAACTTGATCTGTACATAACGTAATAAAGTTATGATGGTAGACAAACAAAAAATATTATCTTGACCAACAACTATAAACGTTAAGAAAATCCGTGAAACATGATTGTGACAGAAGGACCGACAGACGGAGCGCAAACCT
Source organism: Anadara kagoshimensis (assembly GCA_021292105.1). Taxonomy (NCBI): domain Eukaryota; kingdom Metazoa; phylum Mollusca; class Bivalvia; order Arcoida; family Arcidae; genus Anadara; species Anadara kagoshimensis. Next base: position 11,855,832 of record CM037864.1, read on the forward strand.
TTACAGTAAAAAAACAACAATGAACCGGAACGAAATATGAACTCGGTCTGTAACGCATGATGGTGACTGGCGGACAGAGTGCAAACCTTTAGTAAAAAGGCTGCGAAAACCGTTAATTTTCGGAAGAAATTTTCTAAGTCCAAGACCCATAGAAAATTAACCTACTATACTTGTGGTGACTGCCGGATTACCGAGTGCAAACCTATCTTATAATCCCCTTTTGCAAAGTCAGTGCGCGGTAGGTAGTGGACTAATAAATTAATAATTAATTAAAATATCATCTTACACATTGGATGATAAATCTGAAAAGGACTTATCCTGCAAAATGACTTGGTCACTAGCAAGGAAAGCAGTATGACTTCGTTTTGTATCAATATTCCATTTAATTTTTTTGAAAAATTATTTTTCACGGAAATAGAATAAGCATGAGGAATACGGTATTACTTCGTTTTTAACCCCCGTCCATTAACTTCATTTAAAATTTTGTTTTTTTTAACAGAAATATTCAAAATGATTTGATTCAATTAATTTTATTAGACTTTTCTGTCAAAATTAGAATTATGGAAAGTGAGGTGTAATTAAATGAAAGCATATTCAGAAAAGCAATTGAGTTAAAAATAACGGGTTTATGCTGATACTTTAAATAATTTAAGGTTATTTTTTAAAGAAATTGGCCATTAGTGAGTAAATTTCACAAAAAAATGTTCATGGAGCGAGAACTTTTCATAGTTAATGCAAGCGTTTGTTGAAGACTAAAGGGGAACAACTCGGACAGTTTTCTATCAAATTTGTTAAAAAATTGTCTCCCCTCGTCTTCAGAGACAACATCAACAAGGCGCGACACTGCTTGGACTGTCATGTTGAAGTTTACTCGCATGTAAGATTTAATCGCATGAAATATTGAAGAGGTTGATTTTAACAGGTAAACTGAACATTTTGATTATTACTGAATATGCCCCGTGCACGATTTTTCTTTTTGCAAAATCAAAATGTAAGCTTTATATTGTAAAAGTTGTGTGCACAGTTTGAAATAAGGGGGTCATATCAAAAGTTTAGGTTCTCTTGAACTTGGTAGATGTTATCGATGACATTAGATTTTGACCCAGATATATATAAAATAAAACCCAATTTTTAACGTTCTATTTCTTGACATACATTATTAACAAGTGACATATATTTAGACCGAATTACTATGATTATTTACAACTTTGACAGTGTTTGATGATGCTATCGTTGCAACTAGTAGTAAGGCCTACTTGAATGGAAACCTTTCTTACTATGCATTCCCTAAACTTTGGATGCCACATCCAGTATGTAACCATAAATCTTTAGAACGCCCCCTATATAAAACCAAATCTACGGATGTAACATCTAAGTAACCTCATATCTATATATATATAAAAAATCCCCTCAGTAACCACATATCTATAGACGAAACATCCCCTAAGTAACCCCAAATCTATTGATGCAACATCCCCTAAGTAACCCTAAATCTATTGATGCAAATCGCCCTTTGTAACCCCAAATCTATGGATGCAACACCCCCCTTTGTATCCCAAATCTATGGATGCACCATCCCCTATGTACCCCCCAAGCTATGGATGTAACATCCCCCTTTAATAACCCCAAATCTATGGATGCACCATCCATTCTGTAACTCAAAATCTGTGGATGCAACATCCCCTTTGTAACCCCAAATCTATGGATGCACCATCCACTCTTTAACTCAAAATCTATGGATGCAACATCCCCCTTAGTAACCCCAAATCTATGGATGCAACATTCACTCTGTAACTGCAACATCCCCTTTGTAACTCAAAATCTATGGATGCAACATCTATTCTGTAACCCAAAATCTATGGATGCAGCATCCATAATGTAACCAAAATCTCTATGGATGCAACATGCACAATGTAACCAAAATCTATGGCTGCAACATCCACAATCTAACCCAAAATCTATGGATGCAACATCCCCTTTGTAACTCCAAATCTATGGATGCAACATATATTCTGTAACCCAAAATCTATGGATGCAGCATCCATAATGTAACAAAAATCTCTATGGATGCAACATGCACAATGTAACCAAAATCTATGGCTGCAACATCCACAATCCAACCCAAAATCTATGGATGCAACATCCACAATCTAATCCAAAATCTATGATGCAACATCCCCTTTGTAACTCCAAATCTGTGGATGCAACATATATTCTGTAACCCAAAATCTATGGATGCAGCATCCATATTGAACCAAAATCTCTATGGATGCAACATCCACAATCCAACCCGAAATCTATGAATGCAACATCCACAATCTAACCCAAAATCTATGGATGCAACATCCATAATCCTACCTAAAATCTATGGATGCAATATCCACAATCTAACTCAAAATCTATGGATGCAACATCTATAATCTAACCAAAAATCTATGGATGCAACATCCACATTCTAACCCAAAATCTATGAATGCAACATCCATAATCTAACCAAAAATCTATGGATGCAACATCCATAATCTAACCAAAAATCTATGGATGCAACATCCACATTCTAACCCAAAATCTATGAATGCAACATCCACAATCCAACCCAAAATCTATGGATGCAACATCCACAATCCAACCCAAAATCTATGGATGTAACATCCACAATCTAACCCAAAATCTGTGGATGCAACATCCCCCATATAACTCCAAATCTGTGGATGCAACATCCACAATCCAACCAAAAATCTATGGATGCAACATCCACAATCTAACCCAAAATCTATGGATGCAACATCCCCCATATAACTCCAAATCTATGGATGCAACATCCACAATCCAACCAAAAATCTATAGATGCAACATCACTATGTATCCCCAATATATGGATGCAACATCCCTATGTATCCCCAATATATGGATGCAACATCTCCCTTTGTTACTACAAATTAATGGATGCAACATCTTCCTTTGTAACCCAAATCTTTGGATGCAACATCCACAATGTAACCAAAATCTATGGATGCAACATCCCCCATATAACTCCAAATCGACGGATGCAACATCCCCCTTTGTAACCCCAAATTTATGGATGCGACACCCCCTATGTGTTCCCAAATCTATGAATGCAAAATCCCCCATGTAACCTCAAATCTAGGGTTGCAATTTCCACCAAATAATCGAAAATCTATGGATGCAACATCCTCATGTAACCCCAAATATATGGATATAGCATCCCATATGTAACTCAAAATCTATGGATGCAACATCCCCCTTAGTAACCCCAAATCTATGGATGCAACATTCACTCTGTAACTGCAACATCGCCTTTGTTACTCCAACCTTAAATCTATGGATGCAACATCTATTCTGTAACCCAAAATCTATGGATGCAGCATCCATAATGTAACCAAAATCTCTATGGATGCAACATTCACAATGTAACCAAAATCTATGGATGTAACATCCACAATCTAACCCAAAATCTATATATGCAACATCCCCTTTGTAACTTCAAATCTATGGATGCAACATATATTCTGTAACCCAAAATCTATGTATGCAGTATCCATAATGTGACCAAAATCTCTATGGATGCAACATCCACAATCCAACCCAAAATCTATGGATGCAACATCCACAATCTAACCCAAAATCTATGGATGCAACATCCATAATCTAACCCAAAATCTATGGATGCAACATCCACAATCCAACCTTAAATCTATGGATGCAATATCCACAATCTAACCCAAAATCTATGGATGCAACATCCACAATCTAACCAAAAATCTATGGATGCAACATCCACATTCTAACCCAAAATCTATGGATGCAACATCCACAATCTAACCCAAAATCTATGGATGCAACATCCACAATCTAACCAAAAATCTATGGATGCAACATCCACATTCTAACCCAAAATCTATGGATGCAACATCCATAATCTAACCCAAAATCTATGGATGCAACATCCACAATCTAACCCAAAATCTATGGATGCAACATCCATAATCTAACCCAAAATCTATGGATGCAACATCCACAATCCAACCTTAAATCTATGGATGCAATATCCACAATCTAACCCAAAATCTATGGATGCAACATCCACAATCTAACCAAAAATCTATGGATGCAACATCCACATTCTAACCCAAAATCTATGAATGCAACAGCCACAATCCAACCCAAAATCTATGAATGCAACATACCCCATTTAACTCCAAATCTATGGATGCAACATCCACAATCCAGCCCAAAATCTATGGATGCAACATCCACAATCCAACCCAAAATCTATGGATGCAACATCCCCCATATAACCCAAAATCTATGGATGCAACATCCCCCATATAACTCCAAATCTATGGATGCAACATCCACAATCCAACCAAAAATCTATAGATGCAACATCCCTATGTATCCCCAATATATGGATGCAACATCTTCCTTTGTTACTCCAAATTTATGGATGCAACATCTCCCTTTGTAGCCCCAAATCTATGGATGCAACATCTCCCTTTGTAACCCGAAATCTATTGATGCAAAATCCCCTAAGTACTTCCAACTATGGATGCAACATCTTCCTTTGTAACCCAAATCTTTGGATGCAACATCCCCTAAGTACTTCCAACTATGGATGCAACATCTTCCTTTGTAACCCAAATCTTTGGATGCAACATCCGCAATGTAACCAAAATCTATGGATGCAACATCCCTAAGTACTTCCAACTATGGATGCAACATCTTCCTTTGTAACCCAAATCTTTGGATGCAACATCCGCAATGTAACCAAAATCTATTGATGCAAAATCCCCTAAGTACTTCCAACTATGGATGCAACATCTTCCTTTGTAACCCAAATCTTTGGATGCAACATCCCCTAAGTACTTCCAACTATGGATGCAACATCTTCCTTTGTAACCCAAATCTTTGGATGCAACATCCGCAATGTAACCAAAATCTATGGATGCAACATCCCCCATATAACTCCAAATCGACGGATGCAACATCCCCCTTTGTAACCCCAAATTTATGGATGTGACACCCCCTATGTGTTCCCAAATCTATGAATGCAAAATCCCCATGTAACCTCAAATCTAAGGTTGCAATTTCCACCATATAACCGAAAATCTATGGATGCAACATCCTCATGTAACCCCAAATATATGGATATAGCATCCCATATGTAACTCCAAATCTATGGATGCAACATCTATAATCTAACCAAAAATCTATGGATGCAACATCCACATTCTAACCCAAAATCTATGAATGCAACATCCATAATCTAACCAAAAATCTATGGATGCAACATCCATAATCTAACCAAAAATCTATGGATGCAACATCCACATTCTAACCAAAATCTATGAATGCAACATCCACAATCCAACCCAAAATCTATGGATGCAACATCCACAATCCAACCCAAAATCTATGGATGTAACATCCACAATCTAACCCAAAATCTGTGGATGCAACATCCCCCATATAACTCCAAATCTGTGGATGCAACATCCACAATCCAACCAAAAATCTATGGATGCAACATCCACAATCTAACCCAAAATCTATGGATGCAACATCCCCCATATAACTCCAAATCTATGGATGCAACATCCACAATCCAACCAAAAATCTATAGATGCAACATCACTATGTATCCCCAATATATGGATGCAACATCCCTATGTATCCCCAATATATGGATGCAACATCTCCCTTTGTTACTACAAATTAATGGATGCAACATCTTCCTTTGTAACCCAAATCTTTGGATGCAACATCCACAATGTAACCAAAATCTATGGATGCAACATCCCCATATAACTCCAAATCGACGGATGCAACATCCCCCTTTGTAACCCCAAATTTATGGATGCGACACCCCCTATGTGTTCCCAAATCTATGAATGCAAAATCCCCCATGTAACCTCAAATCTAAGGTTGCAATTTCCACCAAATAATCGAAAATCTATGGATGCAACATCCTCATGTAACCCCAAATATATGGATATAGCATCCCATATGTAACTCAAAATCTATGGATGCAACATCCCCCTTAGTAACCCCAAATCTATGGATGCAACATTCACTCTGTAACTGCAACATCGCCTTTGTTACTCCAACCTTAAATCTATGGATGCAACATCTATTCTGTAACCCAAAATCTATGGATGCAGCATCCATAATGTAACCAAAATCTCTATGGATGCAACATTCACAATGTAACCAAAATCTATGGATGTAACATCCACAATCTAACCCAAAATCTATATATGCAACATCCCCTTTGTAACTTCAAATCTATGGATGCAACATATATTCTGTAACCCAAAATCTATGTATGCAGTATCCATAATGTGACCAAATCTCTATGGATGCAACATCCACAATCCAACCCAAAATCTATGGATGCAACATCCACAATCTAACCCAAAATCTATGGATGCAACATCCATAATCTAACCCAAAATCTATGGATGCAACATCCACAATCCAACCTTAAATCTATGGATGCAATATCCACAATCTAACCCAAAATATGGATGCAACATCCACAATCTAACCAAAAATCTATGGATGCAACATCCACATTCTAACCCAAAATCTATGGATGCAACATCCACAATCTAACCCAAAATCTATGGATGCAACATCCACAATCTAACCAAAAATCTATGGATGCAACATCCACATTCTAACCCAAAATCTATGGATGCAACATCCATAATCTAACCCAAAATCTATGGATGCAACATCCACAATCTAACCCAAAATCTATGGATGCAACATCCATAATCTAACCCAAAATCTATGGATGCAACATCCACAATCCAACCTTAAATCTATGGATGCAATATCCACAATCTAACCCAAAATCTATGGATGCAACATCCACAATCTAACCAAAAATCTATGGATGCAACATCCACATTCTAACCCAAAATCTATGAATGCAACAGCCACAATCCAACCCAAAATCTATGAATGCAACATACCCCATTTAACTCCAAATCTATGGATGCAACATCCACAATCCAGCCCAAAATCTATGGATGCAACATCCACAATCCAACCCAAAATCTATGGATGCAACATCCCCCATATAACCCAAAATCTATGGATGCAACATCCCCCATATAACTCCAAATCTATGGATGCAACATCCACAATCCAACCAAAAATCTATAGATGCAACATCCCTATGTATCCCCAATATATGGATGCAACATCTCCTTTGTTACTCCAAATTTATGGATGCAACATCTCCTTTGTAGCCCCAAATCTATGGATGCAACATCTCCCTTTGTAACCCGAAATCTATTGATGCAAAATCCCTAAGTACTTCCAACTATGGATGCAACATCTTCCTTGTAACCCAAATCTTTGGATGCAACATCCCCTAAGTACTTCCAACTATGGATGCAACATCTTCCTTTGTAACCCAAATCTTTGGATGCAACATCCGCAATGTAACCAAAATCTATGGATGCAACATTCCCTAAGTACTTCCAACTATGGATGCAACATCTTCCTTTGTAACCCAAATCTTTGGATGCAACATCCGCAATGTAACCAAAATCTATTGATGCAAAATCCCTAAGTACTTCCAACTATGGATGCAACATCTTCCTTTGTAACCCAAATCTTTGGATGCAACATCCCCTAAGTACTTCCAACTATGGATGCAACATCTTGCTTTGTAACCCAAATCTTTGGATGCAACATCCGCAATGTAACCAAAAATCTATGGATGCAACATCCCCCATATAACTCCAAATCGACGGATGCAACATCCCCCTTTGTAACCCCAAATTTATGGATGTGACACCCCCCTATGTGTTCCCAAATCTATGAATGCAAAATCCCCATGTAACCTCAAATCTAAGGTTGCAATTTCCACCATATAACCGAAAATCTATGGATGCAACATCCTCATGTAACCCCAAATATATGGATATAGCATCCCATATGTAACTCCAAATCTATGGATGCAACATCTATAATCTAACCAAAAATCTATGGATGCAACATCCACATTCTAACCCAAAATCTATGAATGCAACATCCATAATCTAACCAAAAATCTATGGATGCAACATCCATAATCTAACCAAAAATCTATGGATGCAACATCCACATTCTAACCCAAAATCTATGAATGCAACATCCACAATCCAACCCAAAATCTATGGATGCAACATCCACAATCCAACCCAAAATCTATGGATGTAACATCCACAATCTAACCCAAAATCTGTGGATGCAACATCCCCCATATAACTCCAAATCTGTGGATGAAACATCCACAATCCAACCAAAAATCTATGGATGCAACATCCACAATCTAACCCAAAATCTATGGATGCAACATCCCCCATATAACTCCAAATCTATGGATGCAACATCCACAATCCAACCAAAAATCTATAGATGCACATCACTATGTATCCCCATATATGGATGCAACATCCCTATGTATCCCCAATATATGGATGCAACATCTCCCTTTGTACTACAAATTAATGGATGCAACATCTTCCTTTGTAACCCATATCTTTGGATGCAACATCCACAATGTAACCAAAATCTATGGATGCAACATCCCCCATATAACTCCAAATCGACGGATGCAACATCCCCCTTTGTAACCCCAAATTTATGGATGCGACACCCCCTATGTGTTCCCAAATCTATGAATGCAAAATCCCCCATGTAACCTCAAATCTAGGGTTGCAATTTCCACCAAATAATCGAAAATCTATGGATGCAACATCCTCATGTAACCCCAATATATGGATATAGCATCCCATATGTAACTCAAAATCTATGGATGCAACATCCCCTTAGTAACCCCAAATCTATGGATGCAACATTCACTCTGTAACTGCAACATCGCCTTTGTTACTCCAACCTTAATCTATGGATGCAACATCTATTCTGTAACCCAAAATCTATGGATGCAGCATCCATAATGTAACCAAAATCTCTATGGATGCAACATTCACAATGTAACCAAAATCTATGGATGTAACATCCACAATCTAACCCAAATCTATATATGCAACATCCCCTTGTAACTTCAAATCTATGGATGCAACATATATTCTGTAACCCAAAATCTATGTATGCAGTATCCATATGTGACCAAAATCTCTATGGATGCAACATCCACAATCCAACCCAAAATCTATGGATGCAACATCCACAATCTAACCCAAAATCTATGGATGCAACATCCATAATCTAACCAAAATCTATGGATGCAACATCCACATCCAACCTTAAATCTATGGATGCAATATCCACAATCTAACCCAAAATCTATGGATGCAACATCCACAATCTAACCAAAAATCTATGGATGCAACATCCACTTCTAACCCAAAATCTATGGATGCAACATCCACAATCTAACCCAAAATCTATGGATGCAACATCCACAATCTAACCAAAAATCTATGGATGCAACATCCACATTCTAACCCAAAATCTATGGATGCAACATCCATAATCTAACCCAAAATCTATGGATGCAACATCCACAATCTAACCCAAATCTATGGATGCAACATCCATAATCTAACCCAAAATCTATGGATGCAACATCCCAATCCAACCTTAAATCTATGGATGCAATATCCACAATCTAACCCAAAATCTATGGATGCAACATCCACAATCTAACCAAAATCTATGGATGCAACATCCACATTCTAACCCAAAATCTATGAATGCAACAGCCACAATCCAACCCAAAATCTATGAATGCAACATACCCCATTTAACTCCAAATCTATGGATGCAACATCCACATCCAGCCCAAAATCTATGGATGCAACTCCACAATCCAACCCAAAATCTATGGATGCAACATCCCCATATAACCCAAAATCTATGGATGCAACATCCCCCATATAACTCCAAATCTATGGCTGCACATCCACAATCAACCAAAAATCTATAGATGCAACATCCCTATGTATCCCTATTGTATGGATGCAACATCTTCCTTTGTTACTCCAAATTTATGGATGCAACATCTCCCTTTGTAGCCCCAAATCTATGGATGCCCAACATCTCCCTTTGTAACCCGAAATCTATTGATGCAAAATCCCTAAGTACTTTCCAACTATGGATGCAACATCTTCCTTTGTAACCCAAATCTTTGGATGCAACATCCCCTAAGTACTTCCAACTATGGATGCAACATCTTCCTTTGTAACCCAAATCTTTGGATGCAACATCCGCAATGTAACCAAAATCTATGGATGCAACATCCTCTAAGTACTTCCAACTATGGATGCAACATCTTCGCTTTGTAACCCAAATCTTGGATGCAACATCCGCAATGTAACCAAAATCTATTGATGCAAAATCCCCTAGTACTTCCAACTATGGATGCAACATCTTCCT